>JAJOOR010008974.1:0-55609 GCA_036250505.1 Solanum acaule
GCGTACATAAGCATCCTATGTACCATAATAGTTAACTGTCTATCAGTTAAACCATCGAGATTCCATTCATAAATTTCACTTCCACTATAAGAAGTATTAGTTTGATTCCAATCTCTTTCCTCTATTAAAACGTCTTGAGGAGTTGGCCTAGAATAGTAGTATGTCTGCATACTAGGTTTTCTGGCGTATGTGGTATTACCACTATTCTTCTTTGGATACCCATGAAGTTTATTAACCTCCATTTCCACTTGTGTCTTAAAATCGAAAGTGGCTTCCATTTCGTCTGCAAAATCTTCAGCGAGGCTTATCGGTTTCGCGCTTGCACCAAATTCTGATTTTTTTTTATCTAAAAGGCTTTCAAGATCGTTCAAGAATGTTGATGAATAAGGTAAATAAGTGGTTATAAACCAAGGAACAAAGAACATAATATGATTATGTAATGCACAAGTTTCATAAAATTCTTGAGAAATATTATTTAAATCTTCTCTACTATAAGTGTCAAAAAACCAAGTTTTAAACCGGTTCCATTTTTCATTTAAAAATTCGTTTTGAATATATTAACTTGCCTGTGAACCTGGAATAAAATCAATTTGATGTTCTTTCATCATTAAGCATCATTAAGATTAAAATCCATCTCGGATACAAAAGGAATATCTTTATCAGAAACATCAGATGATTTATCATTTGTTTGAACAATGTTTAACCGAGGATCAATTTTAATTTTTTGTTTTTCTACAGATATAACTGTTGATAAAGTATGCAATGAAGCATCTCGATTTCTAGCTGGACCATAACAAGTTTCTATCGGAGAAATATGTTGAATAGCCAGTCTTCTATCAGAAGCAAAAGAATGTCTACCATAAGGAATACTTTTTTCATCAAACTGCATATAAATTTTTCCATCGGAATTTGTTTCGGATCAATATTCAAAACCTTGATTTGTTAAACAAATGGACTATTCCGAAAGTGAATATAAAAGCTATTTATGATTATGGTTGGTTTGATAAAATTTCAAATAAACAGTTAATTAAAACAACTGAGCAATCTTTGGCGTTAAACTCGTCATAACAAACTATTCGTTTATTAAATAAGCGTGATATTGAATTTTATAAATCTTAATATAAATTCTTGCATATTGGCATGGTTCAAATTGCCTTCAAGCCTTTGACTCTTAAAGGGTTACCAGAGACTTTCTTAGCTGCTCTTCGTGACGCGAGAAATCTTAATTTTTGACAGTCTTTGATGGGTTCAATTGAATCTACAGTGGCCTATGGCCCAGCTTATTTTAATGCTCAGCCAAATTTGCAGTTATCTTTGACTGATTCCAATATCTTAGATGCTTTAACTTTGAATGTTAAGACGCATGGTTATAACTATGCAGCTGGTTCTGAATTAATTTGCTTGATCTATGACTGGGTGGACCACCACCAGGTCAGTGATCCTGTATCGTTGGTATCAAAGCCTTGGAACTTTCATGGTATATATATAATTGGTGTGAAGAATTTCGGCATAGATATATTCTCTATTTTTTTCCTGTACTTTAGCAGATTTTAAAGTATCGAATATATTCATACTAAATATCTCAAGTTGTAAATAATCAACATGCTTTTGTTTCATTTCAATTAAAGCATTAATATCTCTAGAAATAGGCTCGGTGATAAAAGTATAACTAATATCTTGATTTTAATAATAATAATAATAATAATAATAATAATAATAATTGTGATTGCAATTTATAAAACTCATCATTTTCACAAGAGCAAGTACACTATGACAATTATTGCAAGTATTCATATTAACATGTTGCTGGGTATTATCAGATAATTCAGGTAAATCAATCTCTTCTTCAGAACCTGAATCAGAATCATAATCGGACTCAGAACCAGAAGTAAATAGGAAACCGTAAACCTTATCATGAGTTTCTTCATCTAATTCTAAAGTCTTCAGCTTTTTAAGCTTGCAATTGGGTGCTATATGCTCGAAATTGCCACAGTTATAACACTTAATCTTGGCGAGTTCGCGCTTAGACCTATTCTTGGTAAATCTATTAGACTTATGACAGGATTTTCTATCTTCCCGCCCTTCCTTAGATATATGTCTATATCTAGACCTTCTTTTCCTATAAGGTTTATCAGGATTGGAACCTCTAGAATCTCTATGTTTGATCTTCTTGCTATTAGCCGAAGTATCCGGTAAACCAAACTGGGTACAAAAGTCTCCTCGCTGAGATATTTCTCTAATTTTATCTATTTTAAGATGTCTAGATAAATTTAATTCATTGCACAAATTTATCCCTTCTTTAGTGCAAACGCCTATCAGCCGAACATAAGTATAATCCTAATAAGGAATTTCTCCACGCTCAATTCTAAGCATTTTTCTAACCCTTTCTGCAAGTAATGGGGGAAGTCCATCTATCAACTTAGCTTTCCAATGCTCATAACTGTTTTCGGGTAACTCCATCACCCTACACATATAAGTATCTTTAAACCACCTGAATTCTCTCGAGGTTCTACAGTGTAGTCCGTTTAACAGGGTACGAACAGTCTCAAAATGATTGGTAAATCTACCATTAAAATGTTCTAAAATGGTTAAGACTAAGGTATAAACAACGTCTTCTCTATTTGCAACTAGAACCATTCCTAAGATGTCAACACCTTCACCACTAGAAATAGCATTAATCACCGCAACCATTTGCTCAAGGTTCCTATAATTATCCCACCAACCTCTGAGTTGGCCAGTAAGACCTGCAATATTCATTTTGCAAATATTTCTATCTGTGTTTTTAATATTTTTACAGATTGTTGAATACATAAGCATTCTATGAACAAGAATAGTAAGTTGTCTATTAGTCAAGCCATCAAGGTTCCATTCATAAATCTTAGAACCGCTACAAGAGGTATTAGTTTGATTCCAGTCGCGTTCCTCTATCAACACATCTTGAGGAGTTGGCCTGGAATAGTAATAAGTTTGCATGCTAGGTTTATGAGAAAACTTAGTATTACCACTGTTCTTTTTGGGATAACCCTAAAGTTTATTAAATTCTAAAGAAACTTGATTTTTAAAATCAAAGGTGTTTTCCATTTCATCAACAAAACTTTTAGACAAATCTGTAGGTTGTGCACTAAATTTAGAAAACTTTTTACCAAGAAGTTCTTCGAAATCATATATCGATTTGAATTTAAATTCCAAAATCTCAGGAGGCCTCTGTACAGGAGTAGCCATAGTTTGTGCTTCTGCATTAGTTTTAGAGGTAGAAGCTTTATTAAAAGTCTTCACATCATATTTATCTGAATGATCAAAGAAGTCAATTCATCTAATTTTTTATCAAGGGAACCAATATGTTCACCCAAGACTTTAACATAAAGTCTCAAATAATTATTTTGAGAAATTAAATTATTAATTTCGTTGATGATGACTGCCGCAACATCTTTCTCAATAAATTTTTCAAAGGCAGTAAAGGTTATACCAGTATTATTAGGTAAAACAAATGATGACTGAGGTGGGTAAATTGCCTTGATAATATTACCAGTTCCATCTTTATAGGATCGTTCAAGAACGTTGATGAATAAAGGTAAATAAGTGGTTATAAACCATGGAACAAAATACATAATTTGATTATGTAAAGCACAAGTTTCATAAAACTCTTGAGAAATATTATTCAAATCATCGGCACTATAAGTGTCAAAAAACAAAGTTTTAAACTAGTTCGATTTATCACATAAATATTCATTATGAATGTACTTTCTTGCGAGAGAACCTGAGCTAAAATCTATTTGATGTACATCCATTATCAAGTATTATTAAGATCAAAATCCATTTCGGACTGAGAAGGAATATCCTTATCAAAAATATCATAAGCAATATCATTTGCGTGAACAATATTAAGACGAGGATTAATTTTTATTTTATTAACAGGTCTATCATTTTGATCCGCAGAAATAACCAACGGTATAGTATGTAATGAAGCAGCACTATTATGAGCCGGGCCATACACTAGATCAATAGGAGAAATATGATGCATAGTAGGCAATCTTCTATCATAAGAAAATGAATGTCTACTAAAAGGAATGTTCTAAAACTGCATACAAATCCTACCATCAGGATTTTGAGTAATATGAGAATACTCAAAATTAGTGACTGCATCCGCCCTCTGATTAGGAAAAATAACTTAATCTAGAGTCCAAGTAGTTGGAAAATTGATTTCTTCCCATTTTATAGGTCGTCTAGTAGTGACCTTAGATTTAGCAAAATTAGTTTCTACTAAAATAGTTTGATCAGATGTATCATATAACTTACATCTTGGGTTTAACGCAGAAAGCAATTTGAAATAAATTCTACAAGATAAGAAAATCAATTCAGATCCAGGTGCATAATTATAACCATGCGTTTTAACTTTTAAAGTTAAAGCATCAAGAATATTAGCATCAGTTAAAGATAACTGCAAATTTGGCTGAGTATTAAAATAAACTGGACCATATGCCACAGTAGATTGAATCGAACCCTTTAACGATTGTCTGAAATTTAAATTTCTAGCACCACGTAAGGCAGCTAAAGAAGTTCCAGGTACCCCTTTAAGGGTCAAAGGCTTAAAAACAATTTGAACCATGCCAATATGCAGGAAATTATATTGAGATTTATTTAATTCGATATCACGTTTATTGAACAAACAAATAGTCTGTTCCGACGAATTTAACGCCAAAGATTGTTCAGTAGTTTTAATCAACTGTTTATGAGAGATTTTATCAAACTAACCATAATCATAAATGGTTTAAATATCAATTTTTGGAATAGTCCATTTGTTTAACAAATCAAGGTTTTGAGGTATATCTACCTCTTCCAATCTAGTAGTTTTAGTACTCATTTCTCCAAGATCCATGAAGAAAAGATCATATCTATGTCGTATACTTCACATCAATCTCATAAATACCATGAAAGTTCCTAGGCTCTGATACCAAGTGAACAGGATCTCCAATGACGGGCGGTAGTCCGCACGGTCATCTTCAATCTAGCTTACTAATATCCGAATTCAAAGGAGTAAATCTGAATCAAAATATATAAAAAATTTTATATAGTTTTATGAATGTATGGAAGGATCTAATCCTTTTACCCAAGCAAAGGGTCTGTCAAGATTCAAGTATGTAATGTTATTGAGCCCATGTGTCTAGCAGTTCTAATCGGGTATAGATCGCCCTTTTCAACTAATTAACGGGCATAGAACCACGGCTGGCTAAACGGAGTCACTAAGATAAAGCCTAAACGGGCATCGAATTTGACTGTACCACCATCTGGTAACCAAGTCAAGAAACCATACATAAATTTATTTATATTTCGATAAAGTCTAGATCTTTCATGCTAACTATAAAAGTGAAGTTAGATATCTGACATAGATATGAATTCTTTAGCCGGACATAGTTACGGCTTTAGATCGGAGAAAGAGAAAAGATAAAAGAAGGAAGAATTAAAGTACCTTGTAACTATGGCCAACACCAGGGCTTATGAGAGAACTATCCACAATTTATTTACTCCGGTAGAACTCCGGTAAACTGAACACTTTGCAAACTAAGAGTGATTTACAAAGAGAGAGAAAGTAGAGAGAGATGTGTGTTTTCGAACCCTGCCTCTATAAACTAAAACTAAGCTTATTTGTAGAAAGAAAAGGAATCTATGAACAGTAGTTGTGGGTCCCTTATGAATGGGTCCCTATGTACAATAACAGTTTATCTACTATTGATCAACAATGTATTTACTATTGATAGTAGCTTCTGCTTTAGAGATAAACTTTACATTTTGTCCTTTTTCTTTAATTCGCGGAGGAAATCTTCCGCTTTCTGTAGAGTATCTTGTTTGTCTGACCCATCTGGTTGAGCCTCTTGAATATCTTCTATGGCGATATCATCACTCGTCTCACTTCTCATAGACGTATCTGATTTCTCATATTAAGTTATGTTGGGAAGTAGATTTCTCCTGACTTCGTCGAGATAATTATTAGTCATCTCTTCTTTATTTCTATCTTGGATAAAGATTTTTCGGGTAATATGCTTCACCGAGCTATGTTGAATTATCCCTTTTTGAGGGGTGATACAATATTCTTGGATTCTTTATTCAATAAGATCCAACAGTTCTTGTCCATATAGAGACTTGGTTTTGGGATCTCTTTTTATCAATTTGTCCCAGAAAATATTATAAAAAGTCCTATATAAACAAGGAATTTGTTCCTTGGTGAAACCCACTTCTAAAGTCTATTTATGAATCCAAGGAATAGAAAATTCAATGAAAAAGTATATTTGTTCAATTTTTTCAAGGTAACAGATATGATCTGTTTGATATAATGCGTTAAGATTTCGCGAAACTTTAACCCATTTTTTGTATAACTTAAGAAATGGATCCGGTAAAATTTTAATCGTTGGACCGTGATATGACCACCAGTTTAGAAACCAATAAGGGATTGGTTCTGCAAATATCTTCGCACATTTTTTTATAAACCCGCACAAATTTTTATAAACCATGTATGCTTATGTCTCTCATTATTGTAGATGAGGACTTTATCAAAAGCATGAATAGAATCCAAAAACGTAAAATTCATAGAGACTTTATTTAAGCTAATCTGCATTTCCTTCATTGTGGATATGCCCCAATCTTCAACAGATATAATCTGTTTGATTATCATTTTAGAAAAGTTATAAACATTCTCACTGGTGTTATATCCTGAAAAGTGCTGAAAACCAACACTACCGGTGCTGATCAGAATTGTCTCATAATAGGATCGGGTTTTGTATGACTCACCAGGGAATTATAATTCGTTCACCAGATATCGCTGAAATATCTTCCAGGGTTCTTCCTTTTGCTGATTCTCAGCATTTTACAAAAGAACTATCATTTCTTTCTTTGGTAATTTTTCATAAGACTTGATATCATCAACGTCTTCTTTTGCTATCGATGCAAAGGTATCGCTTTGCTTCTGAGATAGATATTCCTGTAGTTGTGCATATAGTGGATTATTTTCTAGAATATCTTCCAGATGTACTGAAGAAGAAGTCTCCTTTTGAGAGGTCTTCAAATTCACTAAGCTTATCCCTCATCTTTGTATAATTGGGAAGCTGGATGAAGAGGATCCGTATGAAGATCCTGGGGACGATATTCCCTTTCCTCTAGTATAACTTCCCCTTCCTCTGGCCTTGGTTACCCAATGAGGGTCCATTCTATGAACAAAATACTTCGTTTTATTCAAATAAATCATAGTAATTATTGTAATAATAATTATCATTGTCAAAATTGACGACCTTTTCAATCATATGAATAGAGAAGATGTCTCTCAGCATATCGTCTATAATTTTCCATATAATTATTTCCTGCACATCTCGATTTAGAGGAATTACCTTTAATATAGTAACTAAGGTTTTATCAGTGAAGAAGGGAGAAAGAAAGCTCATGACGAAGATAAATATTCTCTAGATAAGAAATCTGGAAGAGAGTTATCACTTCCCTTCTAATAATGGATTTCAAAATTAGAAGGAGCTAACTGAGCTTGCCACCTAGCAAAAATCAATTTTGATGCATCATGTTTAAAATCTTTATTAAACATATATTTCACAGATTGTGCATCAGTTTTTATTAAAAACTTTTGATTGTATAAATCATCTTGAAATTTTAGTATGCATTTGGCGATGGTCAGCATTTCATGAGCCACCATAGCATAATTCTTCTGGGCATCGCCCCATTTCCCAGAATGAAATTGGATCAAATAGTCATTTTTGTCAGGGGATTGATTTGTTTCAATATTCCACCATAACCAATATTAGACGCATCTGTCTTAAGGAATAGAGGGACGATAGAGAAGGCTTTTGTAAGTCTAATAGATTTACCAAGAATAGATCTAAGCGCGAACTCGCCAAGATTAAGTGTTATAAGTGTTGCAATTTCAGGCATATAGCACCCAATTGCAAGCTTGAAAAGCTGAAGACTTTAGAATTAGATGAAGAAACTCATGATAAGGTTTATGGTTTCTTATATACTTCTGGTTCTGAGTCCAATTATGATTCTGATTCAGGTTCTGAAGAAGATATTGATTTACCTGAATTATCTGATAATACTCAGCAGCATGTTAATGTGAATACTTGCAATAATTGTAATGGTGATACTTGCTCTTATGAAAATGATGACTTTTATAAATTGCAATCACAATTTGAAGATTTGAATATCAACAATATTACTTCTGATAATGTCATAAAACTCTTGAAAGAAGTAACTGATAATAATCTTCGTGAAAAAATTATTCAATTAGCTATTAATAATACTGCTAGTTCTTCAAAATATTCAGAAAAACAAAAGAATGATTTTGAATATGAATATTCTGCTCCTTATTCTTTGTCTGAAATTAATAATAGACTTCATAAACAAACTAGTTCTACAAGAGATTCTCCTTTTGATGATTTGATAAATGAAATTGAAAATTTGAAAAATGAGATTAAATCCATTAAACAAAATCAAATGATTTGTGATCATCGTCTTACTCAGATCGAAACTGTTCATAACAAAGGAAAAAATGTTGTTGCTGAAGAAAATACTCTTGCAAAACCTTTTAATCTTGATCGTAGACAAGGCATGTTTCTAGGAATGATGCAAATTGTTACTGCTCATAAATGGAATGTTAAATGCACCATTTTGATTGATAATAGTTTTTCCATAACTACTGTGGCTATGATTGATAGTGAAGCCGATGTCAGTTGCATTCAAGAAGGTCTTGTACCAACCAAATACTTTGAAAAAACAACCCACATGGTTAAATCTGCTTCTGGACATGCTTTAGATATAAATTATAAATTGCCTAATACTCACATTTGCCAAAATAAAGTTTGCATTCCGCATTTTTTTTTCTTGGTTAAAAATCAGTTATACCCTCCAATTATACTTGGAACGCCTTTTATAAATGCTATATATCCATTCACTAGCATGAATGCTAAAGGATTTTCTGCTACTTATGAAGACCAGAATATTAGTTATACTTTTATCACAGACCAGATTTCTCGCGATATTAATTCTTTAATTGATATGAAGCAAAAACATGTTGATTCTTTACAACTTGAATTATTTAGTATGAATATATTTGATACTTTGAAATCCACCAAAGTACAAGAAAAAATTAAATTGATTTCTGAACAAATTGCTATTGATATTTGTGCTGATCATCCTAGTGCTTTTTGGAATCGAAAAGCATATCGTTACACTTCCATATGAAGATGATTTCTCTGAGAATGATATTCCCACTAAATCTCGTCCTTGTCAGATAAAAACCGAATTGGTTGAATTCTGCAACAAGGAAATTGATAATTTGTTACAAGAGGGTTTGATTAAACCTTCAAAATCACCTTGGTCTTGTACTGCATTTTATGTTAACAATGCGGCTGAAAGGGAACGAGGTGTCCCAGGTTGGTTATAAATTATAAACCTTTGAACAAGTATTTGTAATGGATTAGGTATCCTATTCCAAATACAAAAGATTTATTATCTCGATTATATGATGCCAATATATTTTCAAAATTTGATTTAAAATTAGGTTATTGGCAGATCCAAATATTTAAAGAGCATTCTTATAGAACAACTTTTAACGTCCCATTTTGACAATATGAGTGGAATGTGATGCCATTTGGTCTGAAAAATGCTCCCTCTGAAATTCAGAAAATCATGAATGATATTTTCAACCCATATCTGGATTTCATCATTGTTTATATAGATGATATTTTGGTTTATTCAAAGACCATTGAAATGCATATCAAGCATTTGGACATTTTCAAGAAAATAGTTATACAAAATGGTTTGGTGATTTCTAAACCAAAAATGAGTTTATTTCAAACTAATGTCAGATTTCTAGGACATAATATTTGTCAAGGGAAAGTTACTCAAATTCAAAGATCGATTGAATTTGCCTCAAAATTTCCTGATGTTATTACAGATAGGACACAATTGCAAATATTTTTGGGAAGTTTGAATTATATATCTCCCTTTTATAAAAATCTATCTCGTGATTTGGCTCCTTTATATGACAGGCTAAAAAAGGATCATAAATCACCATGGACTAATAGTCACACCACCTTGGTAAAAAATATTAAACTTCGTGTTCAATCTTTACCTTGTTTAATTCTTGCTAACCCTGCTTGGCAAAAGATTATTGAGACAGATGCGTCTAATATTGGTTATGGTGGATTATTGAAACAAATCAATCCCCATGACAAAAATGAATATTTGATCCGATTTCATTCTAGGAAATGGGGCGATGCCTAGAAGAAATATGCTTACGGTGGGTCATGAAATTCTGACCATCGTCAAACGCGTACTAAAATTTCAAGATGATTTATACAATCAAAAGTTTTTAATAAAAACTGATGCACAATCTGTGAGATATATGTTTTATAAAGATTTTAAACATGATGCATCAAAATTGATTTTTGCTAGGTGGCAAGCTCAGTTAACTCCTTTTGATTTTGAAATCCATTATAAGAAGGAAAGTGATAACTCTCTCCCATATTTCTTATCTAGAGAATATTTATCTTCCTTATGAGCTTTCTTTCTCCCTTCTTCACTGATAAAACCTTAGTTACTATATTAAAGGTAATTCCTCTCAATCGAGATATGCAGGAAATAATTATATGGAAAATTATAGATGATATGCTGAGAGATATCTTCTCTATTCATATGATCGAAGAATTCGTCAATTTTGACGACGAAAATTATTATTACAATAATTACTATGATTTATTCGAATAAAATGAAGTGTTTTGTTTGCAGAATGGACCCTCCTTGGGTAACCAATGCCAGAGGAAGGGGAAGTTATACTAGAGGAAGGGGAAGATCATCCCTAAGATCATCATATCGATCCTCTTCATCCAGCTCCCCAATTATACTAAGAGGAGGGATGAGCTTAGTGAATTTGAAGACCTCTCGAAAGGAGGCTTCTTCTTCAGTACATCTGGAAGATATTCCAGAAAATAATCCACTATACGCACAACTACAAGCGTATCTATCTCACAAGCAAAGTGATACCTTTGCGTCGATAACAAAAGAAGACGTTGATGATATCAAGTCTTATGAAAAAATACCAAAGAAAGAAATGATATTTCTTTCGGAAAATGCTGATATTCAGCGAAAGGAAGAACCTTGGAAGATATTTCAGCGATATCTGGTGAACGGATTATATTTCCCAGGTGAGGCATACAAAACCCGATCCTATTATGAGACAATGCTGATAAGCACCGGTAGTGTTGATTTTCAGCACTTTTCAGGATATAACACCAGTGAGAATGTTTATAACTTTTGTAAAATGATAATCAAATAGATTATATTTGTTGAAGATTGGGGAATATCCACAATGAAGGAAAGACAGATTTGCCTAAATAAAGTCTCTATAAATTTTACGTATTGGAACTATATTCATGCTTTTGATAAAGTCCTCATCTACAATAATGAGAGACATAAGCATCCATGGTTTATAAAAATTTGTGCGAAGATATTTGCAGAACCAATCCCTAATTGGTTTCTAAACTGGTGGTCATACCACGGTCCAACGATTAAAATTTTATCGAATCCATTTCTTAAGTTATACAAAAAATGGGATAAAGTTTCGCCAAATCTAAATGCATTATATCAAAAAGATCATATCTATGTCGTATACTTCACATCAATCTCATAAATACCATGAAAGTTCATAGGCTCTGATACCAAGTGAACAGGATCTCTGAAGACGGGCGGTAGTCCGTGCGGTCATCTTCAATCTAGCTTACTAATATCTGAATTCAAAGGAGTAAATCCAAATTGAAATATATACAGATTTTTATATAGTTTTATGACTATATGGAAGGATCTAATCCTTTTACCAAAGCAAAAGGGTCTGTCAAGATTCAAATACGTATTGTTATTGGGCCCATGTGTCTAGCAGTTCTAACCTGGTATAGAGCACCCTTTTCAACTCATTAACGGGCTTAGAACCATGGTTGGCTAGACGGAGTCACTAAGTCAAAGCCAACAACGTGTTGCATTGAATCTAACTATACCACCATCCCGGAACCAATTCAAGAAACCATACATAAATTTATTTATAGTTAGATAAAGTCTAGATCTTTCATGGTAACTATAAAAGTGAAGTTAGATATCCGACATGGATATGAATCCTTTAGTTGGACATAGTCACGACTTTAGATCGGAGAAAGAGAAAAGATAAAAGAAGGAAGAATTAAAGTACCTTGTAACTATGGCCAACACCAGGGCCTATGAGAGAACTGTCCACAATTTATTTACTCTGGCAGAACTCCGGTAAACTTTACACTTTACAAACTGAGAGTGATTTACAAAGAGAGAGAAAGTAGAGAGAGGTGTGTGTTTTCGAACCCTCTCATTAGGAGAAATAACTGAATCTAGAGTCCAAGTAGTTGGAAAATTGATTGTTTCCCATTTTATAGGTCGTCTAGTAGTGACCTTAGATTTAGCAAAAATTAGTTTCTACTAAAATAGTTTGATCAGATGTATCATATAACTTACATCTTGGGTTTAACATAGAATGCAATTTGAAATAAATTTTATAAGACAAGCAAATCAATTTAGATCTAGGTGCATAATTATAACCATGCGTTTTAACATTTAAAGTTAAATCATCAAGAATATTAGCATCAGTTAAAGATACTGCAAATTCGGATGAGTATTAAAATAAACTGGACCATATGCCACAGTAGATTCCATAGAACCCATCAACGATTGTCTAAAATTTAAATTTTTAGCATCACGTAAGCCAACTAAAAAGGTCTCAGGTAACCCTTTAAGGGTCAAAGGCTTAAAAGCAATTTGAACCATGCCAATATGCAGGAAATTATATTGAGATTTATATAATTCGATATCACGTTTATTTAACAAACGAATAGTCTCTTCCGACGAATTTAACGCCAAAGATTGTTCAGTAGTTTTAATCAAATGATTATGAGATATTTTATCAAACCAACCATAATCATAAATGGTTTTAATATCAATTTTTGGAATAGTACATTTGTTTTACAAATCAAGGTTTTGAGGTATATCTACCTCTTCCAATCTAGTAGTTTTAGTACTCATTTCTCCAAGATCCATGAAGAAAAGATCATATCTATGTCGTATACTTCACATCAATCTCATAAATACCATGAAAGTTCCTAGGCTCGTATACCAAGTGAACAGGATCTCTGAAGACGGGCGGTAGTCCATTTAACAGGGTACGAACAGTCTCAAACTGATTGGTAAATCTACCATTAAAATGTTCTAGAATGGTTAAGACTAAGGTATAAACAATGTCTTCTCTATTTGCAACTAGAGCCATTCCTAAGTTATCACCACCTTCACCACTAGAAGTAGCATTAATCACCGCAACCTTTTGCTCAAGGTTCATATAATTATCCCACCAACCTCTGAGTTGGCCAGTAAAACCTGCAATAATCATTTTGTAAATATTTCTATCTGTGTTTTCAATATTTTTACAGATAGTTGCATACATAAGCATTCTATGAACAAGAATAGGTAGTTGTCTATTAGTCAAGCCATCAAGGTTCCATTCATAAATCTCAGAACCGCTACAAGAGGTATTAGTTTGATTCCAGTCGCGTTCCTCTATCAGCACATCTTGAGGAGTTGGCCTGGAATAGTAATAAGTTTGCATGCTAGGTTTATGAGAAAACTTAGTATTACCACTGTTCTTTTTGGGATAACCCTAAAGTTTATTAAATTCTAAAGAAACTTGATTTTTAAAATCAAAGGTGTTTTCCATTTCATCAACAAAACTTTTAGACAAATCCATAGGTTGTGCACTAAATTTAGAAAACTTCTTATCAAGAAGTTCTTCGAAATCATATATCGATTTGAATTTAAATTCCGAAATCTCAGGAGGCCTCTGTACAGGAGTAGACATAGTTTGTGCTTCTGCATTAGTTTTAGAGGTAGAAGGTTTATTAAAAGTCTTCGCATCATTTTTATCTGAATTATCAAAGCAGTCAATTCATCCTATTTTTTATCAAGAGAACCAATATGTTCACCCAAGACTTTAACATAAAGTCTCAAATAATTATTTGAGAAATTAAATTATTAATTTCGTTGATGCTGACTGCCGCAACATCTTCCTCAACAAATTTTTCAAAGGCAGTAAAGGTTATACCAGTATTATTATGTAAAACAAATGATGACTGAGGTGGGTAAATTGCCTTGATAATATTACCAGTTCCATCTTTATAGGATTGTTCAAGAACGTTGATGAATAAAGGTAAATAAGTGGTTATAAACCATGGAACAAAATACATAATTTGATTATGTAAAGCACAAGTTTCATAAAACTCTTGAGAAATATTATTCAAATCATCGGCACTATAAGTGTCAAAAAACTAAGTTTTAAACTGGTTCCATTTATCACTTAAATATTCATTCTGAATGTACTTTCTTGCAAGAGAACCTAGGCTAAAATCTATTTGATGTACATCCATCATCAAGTATTATTAAGATTAAAATCCATTGCGGACTAAGTAGGAATATCCTCATCATAAATATCAGAAGCAATATCATTTGCATGAACAATATTAAGACGAGGATTAATTTTTATTTTAATAACAAGTCTATCATTTTGATCCGCAGATATAACCGAAGGTATAGTATGTAACAAAGCAGCACACTAAATCAATAGGAGAAATATGATGCATAGCAAGCAATCTTCTATCAGAAGAAAATGAATGTCTACTAAAAGGAATGTCTCAAAACTTCATACAAATCCTACCATCAAGATGATCTTCGAAGACGGACGGTAGTCCGCGCGGTCATCTTCAATCTAGCGTATTAATATTCGAATTCAAAGGAGTAAATCTGAACCAAAATATATACAAATTTTTATATAGTTTTATGACTGTATGGAAGGATCTAATCCTTTTACCCAAGCAAAGGGTTTTTCAAGATTCAAATACGTATTGTTATTGGGCCCATGTGTCTAGCAGTTCTAACCGGGTACAGAGCGCCCTTTTCAACTCATTAACGGGCTTAGGACCACGGCTGGCTAGACGGAGTCACTAAGACAAAGCCAATTACATGTTGCATTGAATCTGACTACCACCATCTTGGAACCAAGTCAAGAAACAATTTATTTATATTTAGATAAAGTCTAGATCTTTCATGGTAAAAATAAAAGTGAAGTTAGATATCCGACATATATATGAATCCTTTAGCCGAACATAGTCACGGCTTTAGATAGGAGAAAGAGAAAAGATAATAGAAGGAAGAATTAAAGTACCTTGTAACTATGGCCAACACTAGGGCTTATGAGAGAACTATCCACAATTTTTTAATCTGGAAGAACTCCGGTAAACTGAACACTTTACAAACTGAGAGTGATTTACAAAGAGAGAGAAAGTATAGAGAGGTGTGTGTTTTCGAACCCTCCTCTATAAACTAATACTAAGCTTATTTATAGAAAGAAAAGGAATCTATGAACAGTAGTTGTGGGTCCCATATGTACAGTAACAGTTTATCTATTGTTGATCAACAGTGTATCTACTGTTGATAGTGGCTTTTACTGTTAAAGATAAACTTTTAGAGCTTGTCCTTTTTCTTTAGTTCTCGGAGGAAATCTTCCACCTTTTTCAGTGTATCTTCTGAAGTGTGTTTTTCTGACTCATTATTTTGAGCCTCTTGAATATCTTCGGCGACGTCATCACTCGTCTCACTCCTCATAGAAGTGTCTGATTTCTCGTATTGAGTGATATTAAGGAGTAGATTTCTCCTGACTTCGTCCAGATAACTATTAATCATTTCTTCTTTATTTCCATCTTGAATGGAAATTTTTCTGGCAATATGTCTAACGGAGCTATCAGCAATTATCCCCTTTTGACGAGAAATACAATATTCTTGGATTCTTTTTGTAATAAGATACAAAGTTCTTGTCCCTATAGAGACTTTGTCTTAGGATCTTTCTTCATCAATTAGTCCCAAAAATTATTATAAAAGGTACTATATAAACAAGGAATGTGTTCCTCGGTGAATCCCACTTATGGGGTCCATTTATGAATCCAAGGGATAGAGAATTCAATGAAAAAATAAATTTGTTCAATTTTTTCAATATAACAGATATGGTCTGTATGGTATAATTCGTTCAGTTCGGGTGAAACTTTAACCCATTCTTTATATAATTGAAGAAATGGATCATGCAAACAATTTGTCGTTGGACCGTGGTATGACCACCAATTCAAAAACCAATTAGGGATTGGTTCTGCAAATATCTTTGCACAAATTTTTATAAACCATGTATGCTTATGTCTCTCATTATTATAGTAGGGGACTTTATCAAAAGCATGAATATAGTCGTAGTAGGTAAAATTAGGCTGATCTTCCTTTCTTTCATTGTGGAGATACCTCAATCTTCAACAAATATAATTTGTTTAATTATCATTTTAGGGAAGTTATAAACATTCTCACTGGTGTTGTATCCTGAGAAGTGCTGAAATTCAATACTACCGGTGCTTATCAGAATGGTCTCATAATAAGATCAGGTTTGGTATGACTCACCCGGGAAATATAATCCGTTTACCAAGTAGCGCTAGAATATCTTCCAGGGTTCTTCTTTTCTCTGAATTTCAGAGTTTTCCAAATGAAATATCATTTCTTTCTTTGACACTTGTTCATAAGATTTGATATCATCAATATCTTCTTTAGCTATAGATACAAAAGTATCATTTTTCTTCTGAGACAACTATGCCTGTAGGTGTGCGTATAATGGACTATTTTCTGGAATATCTTCCAGATGTATTGAAGATGAAGCAGCACTTTGGGAGATTTTAGAGTTTGTCAAACTCATTCCTCCTCTTTGTATAATCGGGGAGTTAGAAGAGGATCCGTATGACTATCCTGATGATGATCCCAGGGATGATCTTCCCCTTCCTCTTGGGTTATTTCCCCTGCCTCGACCCTTGGTTACCTAAGGAGGGTCCATCCTGCAAACAAAACACTTTGTTTTATTTTAATGCATTATAGTAGTGGCTGTAATAATTTTCCTCATCGATATCGATAATTTCTACAATATTATGTATAGAGAAATCTTCTCTAATAATATCATTAATAATTTCCCATAAAATTAATTTATGTAAATCTCTATCAAGAGGAATTACCTTTAAAATAGTAATTAAAGTCAAGTCATCAAAGAAGACTAAATAAAATCTCATTATGAAGTTAAATATTCTCTAGATAGAAAATCTGGAAGAGAGCTATCACTCCCTTTTTTATATTGGATTTCAAAATCAAAAGGAGCTAGCTGGGTCTGCCACCTAGCAAATATCAACTTTGGTGCATCATGTTTAAAGTCTTTATTGAACATATACTTCACAGATTGAGCATCAGTTTTTATCAAAAATTTTGATTGTATAAATCGTCCTGGAATTTCAACACACATTTAACGATGTTTAACATTTCATGAGCCACAGTATCATATTTCTTCTGGGCTGCGCTCCATTTCCCATAATGAAATCTGATCAAATATTCAGTTTTGTCATTGGGATTAATTTGTTTTAAAATCCCACCATAGCCAATATTAGACGCATCTATCTCAATAATCTTTTGCCAAGCAGGGTTAGCAAGAGTTAAGCAAGGTAAAGATTGAACACGAAGTTTAATATATTTTACCAAAAGCGGTATGACTATCAGTCCAAGGAGATTTATGATCCTTTTTTATCCTATCGTATAAAGGGGCCAAATCACAAGATAATTTTTTATAAAAGGGGGATATGTAATTCAAACTTCCCAAATATCTTTGCAATTGAGTCCTGTCTGTGATAACATCAGGAAACTTTGATGCAAAGTCAATAGATCTTTGAATTGGGGTGACTTTTCCTTGACAAATATGTTATCCAAGAAATCGAACATTAGTTTGAAATAAACTCATTTTTTGTTTAGAAATCACCAAACCATTTTGTTAACAATTTTCTTGAAAATATCAAGGTGCTTAATATGCATTTCAAATGTTTTTGAAAATACCAAAATATCATCAATATAAACAATGATGAAATCCAAATACGGGTTGAAAATATCATTCATGATTTTCTAAAATTTAGAAGGAGCATTTTTTAGACCAAATGGTACCACGTTCCATTTGTATTGTCAAAACAGGACATTAAAAGCAGTTCTATGAGCATGCTCTTTAAATATTTGGATCTGCCAATATCCTGATTTTAGATCAAATTTTGAAAATATATTGGCATCATATAATCTGGACAACAAATCCTTTTTGCTATTAATAGGATACCTAATCAACTTTAAATATATATTTAATGGTTTATAATTGATAACCAATCTAGGGACACCTCGTTCCCTTTCAGCAACATTGTTGACATAAACTACAGTACAAGACCAAGGTAATTTTAAGGTTTTATCAAACGCTTTTGCAACAAATTATCAATTTCTTTTTTGCAGAATCCAACCAATTCGGTGTTCATCTAAGAAGGACGAGATTTAGTAAGAATATCATTCTTAGAGAAATCATTTTCATATGGAAGAGTAACAATATGCTTTTTTTGATTCCAAAAAACACTGGATGATTAGCACAAATATCAATAGCAATTTGTTCAGAAATTAATTTAATTTTTTCATGTACTTTGGTGGATTTCAAAGTATCAAATATATTTATGCTAAACAATTCAAGTTGCAGAAAATCAACATGCTTTTGTTTCATATTAATCAAAGCGTTAATATCACGAGAAATAGGGTCAGTGATAAAAGTATAACTAATATCTCTGTCTTCATAGGTAGTAGAAAAACCTTTAGCATTTATGCTAGTAAAAGGATAAATAACATTTATAAAAGGGGTTCCAAGTATAATTGGAGGGTATAACTGATTTTTAACCAAGAAAAAGAAATGCGGAATGCAAACTTTATTTTGGCAAATGCGAGTATTAGGCAATTTATACTTTATATCTAAAGCATGACCGGAAGCAGATTTGACCATATGAGTTGTTTTCTCAAAATACTTAGTAGGTACAAGACCTTCCTGAATACAACTCACATCACCTCCACTATCAATCATAGCACTATCAGTTATTGAAAAGTTATTATCAATCAATATGGTGCATGTAACATACCATTTATGAGCAGTAACAATTTGCATCATTCCTAAAAACATACCTTGTCTAGGATCAAGATTAAAAGGTTTTGCAAGAGTATTATCTCCAGCAATATTTTTACCTTTGTTATTAACAGTCTCTATCTGAGTAAGACGATGATCACAAATCATTTGATTTTGTTTAAGAGATTTAATCTCATTTTTCAAATCATCAAAAGAAGCATCTCGTGTAGAAATAGTTTGTTTATAAAGTCTGTTACTCATTTCAAACAAACAATAAGGTGCAGAGTACTCAAATTCAAAATCATTCTTTTGTTTTTCAGAATTTTTTGAAGAACTAGCATTACTATTAACAGCTAATTGAATAATATTTTCACAATGAGTATTATCAGTAACTTTTTTTAAAAGTTCTACCACATTATCACAAGTAATAGTATTCAGATTCAAATCTTCAAATTGAGATTACAATTTATAAAACTCATCGTTTTCACAAAAGAAAATATCACCATGACAATAATTGCAAGCATATATTAACATGCTGATTATTATCAGATAAATCAGGCAAATCAATCTCTTCTTCAAAACTTGAATTAGAATCATAATAAGACTCAAAACCAGAAGTGTATAAGAAACTATAAACCTTATCATGAATTTCTTCATCTAATTCTAAGGTCTTCAGCTTTTCTAGTTTACAATTGGGTGCTAAATGACCGAAATTAACACACTTATAACATTTAATCTTGGCGAGCTCACACTTAGACCTAGTCTTGGTAAATCTATTAGACTTACGAAAGGCTTTTCTAGCGTCTCGTTTTTCCTTAGATCTATATCTAGACCTCTTTTTCCTATAAGGTTTATCAGGATCTCTAGAATCTCTATGATCTCTATGCTTCTTCTTCTTGCTATTAGCCGAAGTATCAGGTAAACCGAACTAGGTACAAATGTCTCCAAGCTGAGACATTTCCTTAAGCTTATCCATCTTAAGCTGTCTGGATAACTTTAATTCGCTACACAAATTTATACCTTCTTGAGTGCAAACTCCTATCAGTTTACCATAAGTATAATCCTTATAAGGAATTTCATCATGCACATTCCTCAGAGTTTTTCTAACTCTTTCGGCAAATAAAGGGGGAAGGCCATCTATGAACTTAGCTTTCCAATGCTCATAACTGTTTTCGGGTAGTTCCATCACCCTACTCATATAAGTATCTTTATACCATCGAAATTCTCCCAAGGTTCTACATCGTAGACCATTTAACAGGGTACGAATAGTCTCATGCTGATTGGTAAATCTACCATTAAAATGTTCTAAAATGGTTAAGACTAAGGTATAAACATCGTCTTCTCTATTTGCTACTAAAGCCATGCCCAAGTTATCAACACCTTTAGTATTAGAAGTAGCATTTATCACTGTCGCTTTAGCCTCAATACTCATATAATTATCCCACCAACCTCAGAGTTGGCCAGTAAAACCTGCAATAATCATTTTGCAAATATTTCTATCTGTGTTTTTAACACTTCTACAGATAGTTGCATACATAAGTATTATATGAACAAGAATAGTTAACTGTCTATCAGTCAAGCCATCAAGATTCCATTCACAAAATTTAGACCCACTATAAGAGGTATTAGTATGATTCCAGTCTCGATCCTCTATAAGTACATCTTGAGGAGTTGGTCTGGAATAATAGTAGGTTTGCATGCTAGGTTTATGAGCAAATTTAGTATTACCACTATTCTTCTTGGGATAACCACGAAGTTTATTAGATTCTAAAGAAACATGATTTTTAAAATCAAAAGTGTTTTCCATTTTATCAGCAAAATTTTTTGACAAATCAATAGGTTTTGCACCAAATTCTAACAACTTTTTATCAAGAAATTCTTCCAAATCATAAAGTGGTTTAAATTTGAAATCCTGAATATTAGGGGGCCTTTGAAAATGACAAGAAATAATATGAGCTTCCGAATTATTTTTAGAAGTAGAAGCGTTTCAGAAGTTTTTAAATCATTTTTTATTTGAATTATCAAAGAAATTAATTCATCCAATTTTTTATCAAGAAAACTAATATGTCACCCAAAACTTTAACATAAAGTCCCAATTAATTTTGAGAAATCAAATTATTAATTTCATTGATGCTGACTGCCGCAACATCTTCTTCAACAAATTTTTGAAAGGCAGTAAAGGTGATACCAGTATTATTTGGTAAAATAAAAGATGATTGAGTAGGATAAATAGTCTTAATAATATTACCAGATCCATCTTTATAAGATCGTTCAAGAACGTTGATGAATAAAGATAAATAAGTGGTTATAAACCACGGAACAAAAGACATAATTTGATTATGTAAAGCACAATTTTCATAAAACTCTTGAGAAATATTATTTAAATCATCAGCACTATAAGTGTCAAAAAACCATGTTTTAAATTGTTCCCATTTATCACTTAAAAATTCATTTTGAATGTACTTTCTTGCCAGTGAACCTGGACTAAAATCTATTTGGTGTACATTTATCATCAAGTATTATTAGGATTAAAATTCATTTCAGATACAGAAGGAATATCCTTATCAGAAGAATTATCATTAGCTTGAACCATATTCAAACGTGGGGGCCATGAAGGTCTCATCCTGCAAAGAAGAACGAACACTAATTAGTCCAAGTATTCCCTAGTAAGGAAATTACGCAGACTATTATCTGATTGCCATATTGAGACTGAATCGCTCAGTGAAACTATAACGAA
Organism: Solanum acaule; assembly: GCA_036250505.1. Classification (NCBI taxonomy): domain Eukaryota; kingdom Viridiplantae; phylum Streptophyta; class Magnoliopsida; order Solanales; family Solanaceae; genus Solanum; species Solanum acaule. The sequence goes on from JAJOOR010008974.1 coordinate 21,831, forward strand.
CCTTTAAAGTCATAGTAATCCTGGCAATAATTAATGAAAGCTTCTACTATCCGGGTCCACCCTGCGCTTTCCTAGCCAATGGGTAATCCAATAGATTTCTTCAACTGCCTTTCATAAACCTGCCTGGATAACCTATTCCTGACCTCAGTCTTAACTGTTCAAATTGTCTCCATAATTGACACAAATGCCATTTATTATAGTAACCTAGTATGCTATAGCTCAACACAAAACATTTATCCTATCATTTAGGCTAAGTACATAAAGAAAATATAAAAGAAATAGTAGTACCCGGAGTTGAGATCCAAACCCGCCGATGTACAAACCAAACTGAAAGCTTCTTTATTCAAACTTAAAAACTTTTACAAAAATAAATATTACAAGAGAGAGAGATATATAGAGAGAAGGGGTTTTCAAAAATCTGCCCCTTAACTAAAACTTAATTCCCCTTATATAGGGGTCAAGGAATCTAAAACAGTAAAGTAGGGTGGCCACACATTTTATAATGGCCACTAATAAAGGGATAAGGCCGACAAATAGGCATGGCCTTCCACGAATAACTATGGCCGATATTTATTAATTGTATCATTTATTAAATCTAGAATCTCTTGACCATGAACTTTTCCGTCGAGGTCCTTGCTAATTAGCTTGCTCCAGAACTTTGTATAAAATGTTTGTTGTAAACATGGGAATCCTTCAGAACTATTATGAACTTCTATATTCCATTTCAAAACCATGGGATTAAGAACTCTATAAAAAAGTACATCATAGACATCCCTTCGAAAAAGATATTATCTTGTTCTAGACTTATAAGCTTGGGGGATATGTCTATCCATTCTTCATATAAATTCTTGTATTGTTCTGGTAATATTTTTATTGAAGGACCATATAAAGTCCACAATTTACAAAACCAATTGGGAATTGGCTGAGTAAAAACATTAGAATAGATCTTTATAAACCATGAATGCTTTTTATTAGCATTCTCATATAAAAGAGATTTATTAAAGCTATCAACATAATCCTAGTAATTGTATTTTACTGCAATTTTTTGTTCAGGGTGAATATAATCCCTTTCTTTCAATGGGCTCATTCCCCATTCATCCGGAGTTAATACTTTATTTATAATCATTTTTGAAAAGTTATAAAATTCTCTTGTATTAGCAAGGTAGAAGTATTGAAATTCCCCTGACCCTGTTGCTGAGAGTATCATCTCGAAGTGCATCTTGTATTTATACGCAGTTGTAGTATAACAAACTGAGTCTAAATACCTGGCCATTAACTGCCATGGATCGTGTTTCCATCTTAAATCATTGTTTTCTAAAAGAAGTATAACTTCCTTTTTATCATTTTGGTCAAACACTTTTGTGCTCTCTTCATCCGCAAGAATTATGGAATAAGTTGGGGGAGTATTATCCTTAACCTGTTTGGATTGCATAAAATCCATGAATTCTTTATAAACCTGCCTGGATAACCTTTTCCTGACCTCAGTCGTAATTGTTCAAATTGTCTCCATAATAGACACACATGCCATTTATTATAGTAACCTAGTATGCTATAGCTCAACACAAAACGTTTAGCCTAATAATTTAGGCTAAGTACATAAAGAAAATATAAAAGAAATAGTACTACCTGAAGTCGAGCTTCAAACCCGCCATTGTACAAACCAAACCAAAAGCTTCTTTATTCAAACTTAAAAACTTTTACAAAAAGAAATATTACAAGAGAGAGATATATATAGAGACAGACCAGTTTCCAAAAACCTGCCCCTTAACTAAAACTTAATTCCTCTTATATAGGGGTCGAGGAATCTAAAACAGTAAAGTAGGGTGGCCCACACTTTTTATAATGGCCACTAATAAAGGGATAAGGCCGAAAAACAGACGTGGCCTTCCACTAATAACTATGGCCGACATATTATCTGCATCTTGATTTGCTTAATAGATGGACTATTCCTATAATATCCCCTAGAATCATATACCAGATGGGAACTTTTGAGAAACTCGGTCTCAAACTGGTGGTTAAAACCACAGAAGAAACTTTTACTATAGATAGTGATCATCAGACTTTTAGATTATTATCTGAAAATGATTTGGCCCCTTATAGGGATATGTACCGATTCATGCATATTGGTTTAGTATAGGTGGCGTTTATGCCCCTTATGTTACGAGGTCTACCTGAATGTTTTATAGCAGCTTTACGAGATGGTAGAAATCATAACTGGAAGAAATCCCTCATAGGGACGATTCAATGGCATTTGTGTCTATTATGGAGACAATTTGAACAGTTAAGACTGAGGTCAGGAATAGGTTATCCAGGCAGGTTTATGAAAGGTTGTCGAAGAAATCCGTTGGATTACTCGTTGGCTAGGAAAGCGCAGTGCAGACCCGGATAGTAGAAGCTTTCATTAATTATTGCTAGGATTACCTTTGACTTTAAAGGTTCCTTATAATTTAACTGAGTGATCCGTTTTCACTATGGTATCAGAGCCATGGACTTATCGTAACTATAGGTGGTATAGTTCAACACACTATTTATTTATGAATATCATAAAGAAGAAGTAAAGCAGCCATAATATAGAAACTTCTGATGATATTAATAAAATCTCATAAAGATATGCCCAGAAACCAGTCCAAAGGATGTACTATTATCTTAGACCCACTCCGCAGGACGTGCTTTTGGAAGAAAAATGAAACTATTTTGATAGAAATTAACTTTGGAAAATCTAGAGCTGTCACCCGAAGACCTATCAAGTGGGAAGAAATTGATTTTCCACAAGAATGGGTTATTGAGGGAGCAGCCGTTCCTGAGAGTAAACGACATTATATTGTTCAATTCTATTCGGGAAAATGGAACGCAACCTAAGAGACTTATGCCACTGTAGCTAAAGAAATGTTAGCTATTGTGAAAAGTGTTCTAAAATTCCAAGGCGATCTTTATAATCAAAAGTTTTTAATAAAAACTGAATGCCAAGCAGCAAAATTTATGTTTAAAAAAGATTGTAAACATGATGTGTCTAAACAAATGCTTGCAAGATGGCAAACTTTATTAGCTCCATTTGATTTTGAGATTCATTACAAAAAAGGATCAGATAATAGTCTGCCTGATTTCCTTACTAGGGAATACTTGGACTAATTAGTGTTCGTTCTTCTTTGCAGGATGAGACTTTCATGGCCCCATGAAGGGGAAGAGGAGGAAGAATAGGAACAGGAAGAGGAGGTCATATCCTCACTCAACAAGGCGACAAACAACTAGTAGCGGCAAATATTGCTTCTACAAGTGGTCTTAATACAGACCATCCTATGTATAAAGAATTCATGGATTTTATGCAATCCAAACAAGTTAAGGATAATACTCCTCCAACTTATTCCACAATTCTTGCAGATGAAGAGCGCACAAAAGTGTTTGACCAAAATGATAAAAAAGAAGCTATACTTCTTTTAGAAAACAATGATTTAAGATGGAAACACGATCCATAGCAGTTAATGGCCAGGTATTTAGATTCAGTTTGTTATACTACAACTATGTATAAATACAGGATGCGCTACAAGATGATACTCTCAACAATAGGGTCAGGGGAATTTCAACACTTCTACCCTTCTAATACAAGAAAAGTTTATAACTTTTCAAAAATCATTATAAAGAAAGTATTAACTCCGGAAGAATGGGGAATGAGCCAATTGAATGAAGGGGATTATATTCACCCTGAACAAAAAATTGCAGTAAAATACAACTATTGGGATTATGTTGATAGCTTTAATAAAGCTCTTTTATATGAGAATGCTAATAAAAAGCATTCATGGTTCATAAAGATCTGTTCTAATGTTTTTACTCAACAAATTCCCAATTGGTTTTGTAAATGGTGGACTTTATATGGTCCTTCAATAAAAATATTACCAGAACAATACAAGAATTTATATGTAGAATGGATAGACATATCCCCCAAGCTTATAAGTCTAGAACAAGATAATATCTTTTTCAAAGGGATGTCTGTGATGTACTTTCACTAATTATTGCCAGGATTACCTATGACTTTAAAGGTTCATTTTATAAAGACATTAGTGAATCAGGACAAAATCATTTGATATCTTTTGTTCCTTGGTTTATATGCAAGCATGTTCATAACTATATCTCTATGCTAGAAAGACACTTTACTCTAAGTAATGGTGAAATTACAAAATCTATTTTCTCCCCATTACAATCCTTTCAAATTAATAAAAATGATAGAATTGTTAACTTTAACAGTTTTTCAAAATTATTTGATACAGATACGATGTTAGTCACGACCCAGCATATCAATATCATGATTAAGCAGAATAATTATGCTAATATTTATATGAGTATTTTGGGCGAGCATGTTGTTTCTTTGCATGATAAAGTTGATAAACTTCTCTCCCAACTAGCTTCTAGTTCCAAAGGAAAAAAAAGTTGCTCATAGCAGTATTGAGCCCCCCTCCTCAGATTGGTGATTTTAAGCTGAAAGACAATCGAGGCTATTACCTTCCCCTTCAAGAGATGAAGACTTTGGAAGAGCATGAAGATATTATAACTAATAGTTATAATGGTAAGCAGATTTACGAATGGAATATTGATGGTTATACGGATAGACAGATTCTTGATATTACTGAATCTGAAATGAATTTCCCAAATGGGTTAACTACATATATTATTTTTATGATGACTACAAAAAAAAATATGATATACCACAGCATCTTGATTTGCTTAATAGATGGACTATTCCTAAAATATCCCCTAGAATCATATACTAGATGGGAACTTTTGAGAAACGGTCTCAAACATGTGGTTAAAACCACAGAAGAAACTCTTACTATTGATAGTGATCATCAGACTTTTAGATTATTATCTGAAAATGATTTGGCCCCTTATAGGGATATCTACCGATTCATGCATATTGGTGTAATACAGGTGGCATTTACGACCCTTACATTACGAGGTCTACCTGAAAGTTTTATAGCAGCTTTATGAGATGGTAGAAATCATAATGGGAAGAAATACCTCATAGGGACGATTCAAACTAGTCTAGCTTATGGACCAGTTTATTTTAATGCTTATCCCAATTTACAGATTTCTCTGCAGGATGATAATTCTCTTAGTTCTCTGATGCTTAATGTTAATCTTCATGGTTACGATTATATGCCTAGAACTGAAGTTGTATGCATCTGTTATAGAATTTATTATAAAATTTTACACACTTTGAATCCTATGTGTAAGATGATTGATTTCAAAAATGAAACTATTTTGATAGAAACTAACTTTGGAAAATCTAGAGTTGTCACCCGAAGACCTATCAAGTGGGAAGAAATTGATTTTCCACAAGAATGGGTTATTGAGGGAGCATCTGTTCCTTAAAATAATATTAATGATGAAGTTTCAAAAATTGAACAGTTGAATGATGGAACTGTAAAGATAAAATTTTCTGATTCGATTGTGGTGAATAATATATATGATTGTAGCAACATGTCTTCAAGACTTACTAGATATGATTCATCTTATATCTCTCCTGTTGATTTTATTATACAGGTTCCTTCTAGAGCATCTACTTCTCAGATTAAAGAAAGCTATAGATGTGATAATATAAAAATTGATAGGGATAATATTGCTAGACCTATCACCAGGCCCAGTTCAGATCTTAATATTACTGAATCTGAAATGAATTCCTCAGATAGGTTAACTACATAAATTATTTTTATGATGACTACAAAACAAATTCATTTTAGTCCAGGTTCTCCAGCAAAAGTTAAGATTGCTAAAGATTTTCGGCGATCTAAATGGAAGCCTTTTCGAAAATGGTTCTTCAGAAATTTTAATAACGAAGAACAATATGATTTTAAGGAAGAATTTTAGAAAGACCTTAGTGAATCAGGACAAAATCATTTGATATCTTTTGTTCCTTGGTTTATGTGCAAGCATGTTCATAACTATATGTCTATGATAGAAATAGACTTTACTCTAAGTAATGGGGAAATTACATAATCCATTCCCCCCCCCCCCCCATTACAATCCTTTCAAATTAATAAAAATGATAGTATTGTTAACTTTAAAACTTTTTCAAAATTATTTGAAACTGATACGACGCTAGTCACGACCCAGCATATCAATACCATGATTAAGCAAAATAATTATACTAACATTTATATGAGCATTTTGGGCGAGCATGTTGTTTCTTTGCATGATAAAGTTGATAAACTTCACTCCCAGCTAGCTTATAGTTCCAAAGGAAAATAGAAAGTTGCTCATAGCAGTATTCAGCCCGCCCCTAAGATTGGTGATTTTAAGTTAAAAGACGTTTCTGATCTTGAGAACTTCCTAGAAAAGAAATTCAAGGGTGGTAGTTTGAGGCCTTTAAAAGTTAATAACTTTGATGAAGGAGAAAACAGGCATAATATAGAAACTTCTGCTGATATTAATAAAATCTCCGATATGCACGGAAACCAGTCCAAAGGATGTACTACTCTCCTAGACCCACTCCGCATGACATGCTTTTGGAAGAGCATGAACATATTATAACTAATAGTTATAATGGTAAGGAGATTTACGAATGGAATATTGATGGTTATATGGATAGACAAATTTATACAACCATACATAGAATGTTAATGTACAGTACTATCTGTAAGACTAACAAGAATAGTGATAAGACTATTGCAAATATGATAACTGCAGGGTTTACAGGCCGGTTGAAAGGTTGGTGGAATATTTTTATTTTGGATAGGGTACCTGATCCACTTCAAGGCTTTATTAAGAGGTTTATAATTGATAACCAACCTTGGAGCGCCTCTTTCTTGTTCAGCATATTTATTAACATAGAATGTTGTACAGGACCATGGGGACTTAGAGTGCCTTATAAGACCTTTTTGTAGTAGAGTGTCAATTTCCTTTTTACATAGTTCCAGATAATCTGTGTTCATCTAGCAAGGTCTAGCTTTAGTCGGAATATTATCCTCAATGAAGTTATTCTCATAAGGGAGACTAACCACATGTTTTTTCCTGCTCCAAAAAGCGTTAGGATGATCTCCACAAATATCAATAGAGAACTAATTTATTAAAAGAGCAATTTTTTCCTATAATTTAGGATTTTGTAAAATATTAACTATCTCAATGCTATTAATTTCTTGTTTTATAAAACTAACTTGATTAGTTTTTAACACCAATTTTGAGGTTAACTCATTAATCGTCCTTGTAAAAAGTTTTGTAACAAACTCAAGTAAGGGGGAAGATGTCATTTATAAAAGGTACTCCTAATATAATTTGATTAGTAATATCCTTTACTAAAACAAATCTTTGAGGCACACATTGTTTTCCTTTGCAAATAAAAGCTTTAGGCAATTTGAATTCAATATCCATTTTACTACCATTAGCAGAGCGAAGACTATGGGTAGTTTTATGAAAGTATCTTGAAGGTGTAAGTCCTTCCTGAATACAATTTAGATCAGCAACTCTATCAATAAGAGTAATAAGTTCTTTTTTATAGGTGTAATCTATGAGCAAAGTGATTTTGGTATAAAACTTTTGTGAAGTAAAAGCTTTAAGACTATGTAAGAAATCTATTTTATTACTTGTAAGAGAAAGATTTCTCATAAAATCGAGGTTATTACCTTCCCCTTCAAGAGATGAAGACAAATCCGAGTTATTACCCAGATTTCTAAGGGTTTTGATATTATCGAGTCTAACTTCTATTATGACATTCTTTTCTTTAAGATGATGAATGTCTTCTTTGAGATTATTAATCTCTTCTTTCAAGTCTTTAATAGTAGTAGGAGAGCCTATGAGCTTCTTTCTTTCAAGAAGAAGGTTTTTAACCTCTGCCATGGTATATGAACCTTCTTTGGTAGGAATATCCTCTTTGATATGATGCTCAGAGGTTGATGTATTACCGATCTTATCAATAATTTGAGCTCTTATGACTGGATCTTTTATGCTCTGTAAAAGCTCTATTACTCTGTCATTATCAATGACATTAAGACTCAATTCTTTGAATTGGGAATAGATCTTATAAAGATCATCTTCTCCCTCCTCCTTGTCACATTCCAAACCTTGTTGGCAAGGTAGACACTCATCTTCTGAAGACATATAATCTTCCTGATGAAGAGCTTTAAGATCCTCACTTGTAGAGGAATCTTCTCGGCTACTATAGCCTGTTTCTAATTTTTCCGAATCAGAGTTAAGCATAATCTTATAAAGAGAATTCTTAATATTATCTTCTATGTCAAGGTTTTTTATCTTCTCCTTGACCTTACAATCCCTTGCATAATGGCCAAATCTTCCACATTTATGGCAAGTATCTGACTTATCATACCTCCGTTTAGATTTATAAAATCTTTTTTCTTCTTTCCTTCTGGCAGCTCGCCTTTCTTTTCTCTCAATTCCTTTTCTCTTCCATTTTTCGTAATCCTTTTTGGAAGATTTCTTCTTCTTTGGCGAATACTCCTTATCCTTAGATTTAGTCTTGGGGATATCTAATGTGAATTGCTCACAAAAGTATTATCCTTAACTTGTTTGGATTGCATAAAATTCATGAATTCTTTATACATAAGATGGTCTGTATTAAGACCACTTATTCCACAATTCTTGCGGATGAAGAGAGCTCAGAAGTGTTTGACCAAAATGATAACAAGGAAGCAACAACAACAACAACAACAAAACAACAACAACAACAATAAGTATTTTACAAAAATGTGGAAACTCATTTTAAACACGGACTTATAGTAGCTATAGCTGGTATAAATTCAACACAGTGTTTATTTATGAATATCATAAAAAGAAAATCTACTGTTTAAAACGGTAGAAAGGAAGAATATGATATACCACAGCATTTGGATCTACTTAATAAGTGGACTTTTCCAAAGATACAAGGATGGTGGGATAACTATCTTAACCAAGAGCAACGGGATAAGATCCTCCAAGCGGTAAAACAAAAGGAGAACATGATTTTACATGTTCATGCTCTTCCAAGAGCTCATCTTTTATACACAAAGGAAAAAAATGTATTCCTCAAAGTTTTGTTTTAGTAAAAAATATTACTAACCAAATCATTTTGGGAGTTCCTATTATAAATGATATTTTTCCCCTTACTTATTGGGATAATAAGAAAATCATTGGTAATTGGAATGAAAACCCTTTTATATTAGAATTTATTACAAAACCATTTACAAGAACGATAAATGAACTTTCTTCGAGATTGATTTTGAAAAATAACCAAGTCAGTTTTATAACAGGAGAAATTAATAGTATTGAGATTGATAATATTCTCCAAAATCCTAAATTACAGGATAAGATTGTTATCTTGAAAAATCAGTTCTCCCTTGATATCTGTGGAGATCATCCAAATGTTTTTTGGAACAGGAAAAAGCATGTAGTTAGCCTACCTTATGAGGATAACTTTATTGAGGATAATATTCCTACAAAAGCAAGACCTTGCCAGATGAATTCTGATTATCTGGAGTTATGCAAGAAGGAAATTAATTCCTTGCTTCAAAAAGGCCTTATAAGGCATTCCAAATATACGTGGTCTTGTACAACTTTCTATGTTAATAAACACGCTGAGCAAGAAAGAGGTGCACCTAGATTGGTAATTAATTATAAACTTCTTAACAAAGCTTTGAAATGGATTAGGTACCCTATCCTTAATAAAAAAGATTTATTAGATAGAGTCTATGATGCTATTATATTTTCAAAATTTGATTTAAAATTAGGTTATTGGCAGATTCAGATATCTGGATTTAAAATTACTTTTAATGTCCCTATGGGTCAATATGAGTGGAACGTGATGCCATTTGGTTTGAAAAACGCTCCATCTGAATTTCAAAAAATTATGAATGATATTTTCATGCTTTACAGTAATTTCATAATAGTCTATATAAATGATATTCTAGTATTTTCCAAAAATGTGAAAACTCATTTTAAACACCTTGATTTGTTTAAAAGGATTATTATTCAAAAAAGCTTGGTGATATCCACTCCAAAAATGGCTTTTGTTTCAAACAAATGTTAGATTTTTGGGTCATAATATTGAAAGGGGTAATATTAGCCCTATTAATAGAATCATTGAATTTCATCCAAATTCCCTGATATTATAACCAATAAAACGCAGCTACAAAGATTTCTGGGAAGTCTTAACTATGTTGCTCCATTCATAAAGGATTTGGCCAAGGATACTGCTATTTTGTATGACAGGTTAAAAATAATCATAACGCATGGTCAGATGATCATACTGCAGCTGTTAAAAGGATTAAGACAAAGGTTAAAAACCTTCCATGTCTTACTTTGGCTAATCCAAATTGGGAGAAGACGGTTGAAACAGATGCGTCTGACATAGGATATGGTGGTATCCTAACACAATATTGCCCGGATAATAAACATCATTACATTATACAGTTCTATTCGGGTAAATGGAACGATGCCCAAAAAATTTGCCACTATAGCAAGAGAAATTCTAGCAATAGTAAAAAGTGGTTTAAAGTTCCAAGGAGATCTTTATAATCAGATGTTTCTAATAAAAACTGATTGCCAAGCGGCGAGGTCTATGTTTAATAAAGATGTAAGCATGATGTTTCTAAGCAAATGTTTGTAAGGTGGCAGGAGTTATTAGCTCCATTTAATTTTGAAATACATCATAAAAAAAGGGTTGATAATAGTCTTCCTGATTTTCTCACAAGAGAATATTTAAACTAATCTCCTCTTCTTATTTTGCAGAATGAGGCCTACTTGGCCCCCACCAGGAAGGGGAAGAGGACGAGGAGGTCGAGGTAATATCTTGGCCCAAATGGGAAATAGAAAATTAGTAGCAGCAAACATTGTTACAACATCTGATCTTAATACAGATCACCCATTATATAAAGAGTTTATGGACTTCGTTAACGCAAGAGGAAAAAAGAGTAATACTCTACAAAGCCATGAGAGTAGTTCTTCACAACCTGCTCAGTCATACTCCTCAACTTTTGCAGATGATGAGAGCATTGAGGTGTTTAATAGAAACAATAGAAAGAAGTTATACTTCTCTTAGAATACAGTGATCTAAAATGGAAAGATGACCCGTGGAAATTAATGCACAGGTATCTTGACACAATATCATATGCTACCCTAGCTTATAAGTACATAATGCACTATGAGATAATACTCTCATCAACATGACTGGGGGAATTTTAATATTTCTACCCAGAAAATACTAGAAAAGTTTATAACTTTTCAAAAATTATAATTAAGAAAATTATGACTCCTGAAGAATGGGGAATCAGCACCCTGAATGACATGGATTATATCCACCCAGAAGAAAAGATTGCAGTAAAATATAATTATTGGGATTATAAGGAAAGTTTTTATAAAACTTTTTTATATGAGAATGTTAATAAAAAGCATTCATGGTTATTAAAATATGCTCACATACAGCTAAACAACAGATACCAACTTGGTTTTACCAATGATGGACTTTATATGGTCCCTCTTTAACTATTCTCCCTGAACCATATAAGAGTTTATACACTGAATGGGTTGATGTATCTCCTTAAATAATAAGTTTAGAAAAAGATAATATTATTTTTGAAGGAATGGCCACTATGCATTTGTTCATGGAATTTTCAATACCGTGGATAATGAGATGGACAATTGAAGTTGATAACACTGAAGAAGGATTCCCTTGTCTTAAAAGGATTTTTCATACAAAATTCTGGAATAAACTAGTCCAGAAAGACCTGGAGGGAAAATGTCATGGCGAAGAAATCATAGATACGGTCATAACAACTATTGATTCATATAAAGTCATACTTCCACAACCAGAAATGGATATGCATAGTCCATTCAAGCAAATTGCCAAAAGGCTGCAGATGAAAAAATGATCCCTCTCTAAAAATGACATAATAGCGTCATACATGGAAGAAGTAAAAAAAGATCTTATGAAAAATCTTGATATAGATATCCGTGATGATGTATCCATTGCATCGACTGGTCACACTACTGAAGGAGAATAATCATACGCAGCAAGAGAAGCGCAAAGTGTTGATAGCAATGAAGAAATTGATATAGATATTCTTCTTCAACAAATCCAACATCAAGTGGAATAATCTTTTAGCTATGCTTCCTGTAAGGACAAAGGAAAAGGTAAAATATGAAGATCCCACCAATAAAATAATTGGGGAATAAAGACAAAAGACTTATATAAAGTCGGACTATAGGCTAGGATAATATGTCGGCCACATGTTGTAGAAAAGAGACCACAACTAGTTGTCGGTCTTATATTCTTATTATTGGCCAATGTAAAGTGTGTGGGCCATTGTAATCTTTTCTTATTTATCCCTTAGACCTCTATATAAAGAGGAGGAAGTTTATGTTAAGAGGCAGGTTTTAGAACCCCCCCCCCCCCACCCTCTCTCTCTATCTCTCTCTCTCTAATATTGTAATATTTTCTTTATCAATTTTGATATTGTCATATCTATAATTTTCTCTAATATGAGAAGTAGATTCTCTAGAAGGAACATATACAATATAATCCACATGATATATATAAGAAGAGTTAGATCTAGAAATTCTAGAAGACATGTTATGATTATCAATTCTATTATGCATAGCAGTAAAGTCAGAAATTTAATTTTAACAGTTCCATCATTAATCTATTCAATCTCCGAAACCTCATTATTAATAATATCTTTTGGTGGGACTGCTCCTTCAATAACCCACTCATGTGGGAAATCAATTTCATCCCACTGGATAGGTCTTCTGACAACAACCTTCGATTTACCAAAATTGGTTTCGATAAGAATAGTTTCATTTTTAAAATCAATAATCTTATACACAGGATTCAAGGTATGTAAGAGTTTATAATAAATTCTATAGCATATGCAAACAACTTCAGTTCCAGGCATATAATCATAACCATGAAGCTTAACATTAAGCATAAGAGAACTTAATGAATTCTCATCTTGCAAAAAATCTGCATATTAGGATAAGCATTAAAATAAACAGGTCCAAAGGCTAGACTAGTTTGTATCGTCCCTATAAGGGATTTTTCTAATTCTAATTTCTACCATCTCTTAAAGATTCTATAAAGCTTTCTGGTAGTCCTCTCAAAGTAAGGGGCTTAAATGCAACATGAACAAAACCAATATGCATAAATCTGTAAATTTCCCTATAAGGGGCTAGATCATTTTCAGATAATAATCTAAAAGTTTGATGGTCGTTGTTGATGAGTCCACAAATTGGACTCATTTAGGGCAATATTTTAATAGAAATGGTGTCCTTAAATGCTTATTTTATCTCAATTCTGATGAAAACCCTTAAGTTTCAGGTATTTGAAGTTTGAAGGAAAGCATGGACACTACTTCGCAAAAAGGAACAAAAAGGCTGAAAAGAACAAGAAAATGAAGGCTTGAGGATAGCCGAGTCCACTTGGCGAGTCGCCAAAGGTTCTCACTTCGCCTTTTGTTCCATGTGCTGAGCCCTAAAGGAAAGGATCAAGTCGGCGGAAAAAGGGAGCAGTCGGCGCATCGCCGAGGAATTCCATGAAGCAGTACTATGTCGCCCAATGACCCAGAGCATGATGATGCTGAAGGATAGTGCAAGATGGCGATGAACTACACCAAAGGGCGAATCGCCGAGTTGATCAACGATTCTGACTAATGTCGCCGAATGATCCGCTGCAGCACAGATTTTGAAAACTATAAATACTCATTGAGAGTTATAGCTTAGTATCAGATTTAAGTATCATATTTTCAATATAGAACAATTAATATGATTTTAGTACTTTTTAATTTTACTCTAACTTTGTAAAGGTTTGAAGACTTGAAGAAGCAAAGGGTTTCATCTCTTTCAATTTGGAAGTGGGTCTCTTGGATTCTTCTTTATTTTTTCAAATCAAGACTTATTTCTCTATACCCATTTGATTTCAACATCATTGAAGGTATAAATTTCTATCTCTTGATGTGTGGCTAAAAAACCCCAATCTTGGGGTGTGATTTAGCAAATATGAGTTAATATTGTTGTTGGGTCTTGCTTGCTGATAGATTAAATGTAGTTTAATGGTGATTTCACCTAGTAGTTGTGGTTTAATTTAATGGGTTTGTAGTTGCAAATACAATTCCACCCATGTGTTTTTGGCTTGCTCGAGAGAGAGGTCACGAAACCAAGACTACTAGACTGATGGCCTAAGGAGTGGGTCGACATGAGGTTCAACCCGAGAGGGTGAGCCCTAGTCCCATATCCTAACACTCAGCTCGAGAGAGTGAGTGGGTTAAGGCTTAAACTGGTCTTCATGCGGCAAGTGGGTGTCCAAGGAACCCATCTTTATAGAATCTAAAAGATGTGAGAGTCTTGCATCTAATATTTTGGAGTAAAGTTCTTATGGTCTCACTATTATCCGACCATCTTCTTGAGAAATGCTCTATAATATTAAGAACGAGGGTATAAACAACATTTTGCGTAAAATCTTGTTCTCCTTCTTGTTTTACTGCTTGGTGGATCTTATCCCGTTGCTCCTGGTTAAGATAGTTATCCCACCATCCTTTCAGTTGGCCAGTAAACCCTGCTATTATCATATCAGCAATAGTTTTATCACTATTCTTGTTAGCCTTACAGATAATGTTGTACATGAGCATTCTATGTACAGTTGTATAAATTTGTCTATCTATATAACCATCTATGTTCCATTCATAGATTTCTTTTCCATTATAACTATTAGTTATAATATGTTCATGCTCTTCCAAGAGCACATCCTGAGGAGTAGGTCTAGGATAGTAGTACATCCTTTGGACCGGCTTCCTAGCATATTTTTTTGAGATTTTATTAATATCATCAGAAAACTCTTTTCTATTACTGTTTTCTCCTCCTGAAAGGTTATAAACCTTCAAAGGCCATATATTACTGCCTTTCAATTTCTTTTTTAAGAAATCCTCCAAATCTGAAAAGTCTTTTAAACTCTAAAATCCCTTAAAACATGATCTCATCGTTCGTACATCTGGAAGATATTCCAGAAAATAGCCCGTTATACGCACAACTACAAGCATATTTGTCGCAGAAGCAAAGTGATACTTTTGCCTCTATAGCTAAGGAAGAGATTGATGATATCAAATCATATGAAGAACTATCAAAGAAAGAAATGATATTTCTTTTGGAAAACTCTGAAATTCAGAGAAAAGAAGAACCTTGGAAGATATTCCAGCGCTATTTGATTAACGGATTATATTTCCCGGGTGAGTCATATAAAACCCGATCGTATTATGAGACCATCTTGATAAACACTGGTAGTGTTGAATTTCAGCACTTTTCAGGATACAATACCAACGAGAATGTTTATAACTTTTCTAAAATGATAATTGAACATAGTATATCTGTTGAAGATTGGGGTATCTCCATAATGAAAGAAAGGCAGATCAGCCTAAATAAAGTCTCTATGAATTTTACCTACTGGGACTATATTCATGCTTTAGATAAAGTCATCTACTACAATAATGAGAGACATAAGTATACATTGTTTTATAAAAATTTGTGCAAAGATATTTGCAGAACTAATCCCTAATTGGTTTTTGAATTGTTGGTCATACCACGGTCCAACGACAAAATTTTTGCCTGATCCATTTCTTAAATTATATAAAGAATGGGTTAAAGTTTCACCCGAACTGAACGAGTTATACCATACATATCATATCTGTTATATTGAAAAAATTGAACAAACTTATTTTTCCATTGAATTCTCTATCCCATGGATTCATAAATGGACCTCAAAAGTTGGATTCACCGAGGAGCAAATTCTTTGTTTATATAAAACCTTTTATAATAATTTTTGCGACAAATTGATGAAGAAAGAGCCAAAGACCAAGTCTCTATATGGAAAAGAATTGCTGGATCTTATTACCAAAAGGATCCAAGAATACTGTATTTCTCGTAAGAAAGGGATAATCGATGATAGCTCTGTTAGGCATATTGCCCAGAAAATTTCCATTCAAGATGGAGATAGAGAAGAAATGATTAATAATTATCTAGACGAAGTTAGGAGGAATCTACTCCTAAACATCACTCAGTATGAGAAATCAGACACTTCTATGAGGAGTGAGACCAATGATGACGTCACCGAAGATATTCAAGAGGCTCAACCTGATGAGTCAGAAAAACACACTTTAGAAGATACGCTGAAAAAGGTAGAAGATTTCCTCCGCGAACTGAAGAAAAAAGACAAACTATAAAGCGTATCGCTATAGGTCACTATCAACAGTAAATACATTGTTGATCAACAGTAGATAGATTGTTACTGTACATATAGGACCCACTGATAAGGGACCCACAATTACTGTGCATAGATTCTTTTTCGGTCTATAAATAAATCGACACACATTTAACGATGGTTAGCATTTCATGAGCCACCGTAGCATATTTTTTCTGGGCGTCACTCCATTTCCCAAAATGAAATCTAATCAAATATTCATTTTTGTCAGTGGGATTGATTTGCTTCAAAATCCCACCATATCCAATGTTAGACGCATCAGTCTCAATAATCTTTTGTCAAGCATGGTTAGCAAGAGTTAAACAAGGTAAAGACTGAACACGCATTTTAATATCTTTTACAAAAGCTGTATGACTATTAGTCCAAGGAGATTTATGATCCTTTTTAAGCTTGTCGTATAAAGGGGCCAAATCACGAGATATTTTTTTGTAAAATGGGGATATGTAATTTAAACTTCCCAAAAATCTTTGCAATTGAGTCCTGTCTGTGATAACATCAGGAAATTTTGATGCAAAGTCAATTGATCTTTGAATCGGGCTGACTTTTCCCTGGCAAATATGATGACCAAGAAATCGAACATTAGTTTGAAATAAACTCATTTTTGGTTTAGAAATCACCAAACCATTTTGTATAACAATCTTTTTGAATATGTCTAAATGCTTAATATGCATTTCAAATGTTTTGGAAAATACCAAAATATCATCAATATAAACAATGATGAAGTCCAAATATGGGTTGAAAATATCATTCATGATTTTATGAAATTCAGAATGGGCATTTTTCAAACCAAATGGCATCACATTCCATTCGTATTGACCAAACGGAACATTAAAAGCAGTTCTATAAGAATGCTCTTTAAATATTTGGATCTGCCAATATCCAGTTAAATCGAATCTCGAAAATATATTGGCGTCATATAATCTTGACAATATATCCTTTTTGTTGGGAATAGGATACCTAATCCACTTTAAATATTTATTTGAAGGTTTATAATTGATAACCAATCTAGGAACACCACGTTCCCTTTCAGCAGCATTGTTGACATAAAATGCAGTGCAAGACCAGTTTGATTTTGAAGGTTTTATCAAACCCTTTTGTAACAAATTATCAAATTCATTTTTGCAGAATTCAACCAATTCGGCATTCATCTGACAAGGATGAGATTTAGTAGGAAAATCATTCTCAGAGAAATTATCTTCATATGGAAGAGTAACAATATACTTTTTTCGATTCCAAAAAGCACTGGGATGATCAACACAAACATCAACAACAATTTGTTCGGAAATTAATTTATTTTTTCCTGTACTTTGGTGGATTTCAAAGTATCAAAGATATTCATGCTAAATAATTCAAGTTGCAGAGAATCAACATTCTTTTGTTTCATATTAATCAAAGCATTAATATCACGAGAAATAGGGTAAGTGATAAAAGTATTTCTAATCTCATTGTCTTCATAAGTAGCAGAAAAACCTTTAGCATTTATGCTAGCAAAAGGATAAATAGCATTTATAAAAGGGGTTCCAAGTATAATTGAAGGGTATAACTGATTTTTAACCAAGAAAAAGAAATGCGGAATGCAAACTTTATTTTGGCAAATGCGAGTATTAGGCAACTTATACTTTATATCTAAAGCATGTCCAGAAGCAGATTTAACCATATGAGTTGTTTTTTCAAAATATTTAGTAGGTACAAGACCTTCTTGAATACAACTTACGAAGATTTTCTAACTATTTTTTGTCCCTCCGACTTCGATTCATTTGCCTCACTTTTACTCCTCCTATCAACTGATATAACAAAAGTGATTACAAATCAATATACTAATACTTTTAATCCCGAGTCATCAAATGATTTAAATAGATATCTTTTTATTTCTTAAAATTTTAATTTTAAATAAAAAATTTATATTAGCAAATTTCGATTAAAAAAATCAACTAAATAGATTGAGTGACTTTGTAAGTGAAACTTTCCTAGTTGAGTGACTTTCTGAGAGAAAATCACATAGTTGAATGACTTTTGGGTTAAAAATTATAGTTGAGTGACTTTCTGAGATAAAAGTCCACAATTGAGTGACTTTCTGAGAGAAAAGTTCAAAGTTGAGTGACCATCTGAGATATTATCTCCTAATAAATTCATTAATTACAAAAAAATTAAAGATAAAAATGAAATGTATATAGATTTCTTCACCACGCTAACTTCAGAAATTTTTGTGTCTAATGAACAGTATAATAAAGAAGGCTCTTTGATTTATTGAGGAAAAAAGAAAGAAGAAAAAAACACATATATCAACAAGACTATAAGTGCATTTAGTTCAACATTTAATTTGTGATGTTTTTTTTAAGGCCATTTAATTAGGAGATTATGTACTGAAAAATCAAAAAGAAAAGGAAATGTTATTCACATAGAAAATTCAAGTAATTGGAGAGTTTTTGTAACTGAGATATAATTAAATGTAATTAATGTGATAGAACTAATTTTAATTATTTATCAAATTGTATAATGAAAAAACAATGAAGGAAAAATCTCAAAAAAAAGGAGATTTAAGATAAATTATTTTCTATGTCACCGAGAGGTGTCACATCATGTCTTTGTTTGCACTTTATATAGTTTACAATAATAATTGTACCAAGAAAGAAAATCTTATACTCCCTCCATCCCATTTTATGTGACACTTTTCGGATTTCGAGATTCAAACAAGTCTAACTTTGACCGTAAATTTTTCATAGATCTTTTAAACATTTTGAATTATCAATTGGTGAGACTTATAGTACTTTTTACGTAGTTTACAAACATATAAATTTCATTTCAAAAAAATTGAAGATTTCATGCGCAAATTTCTGGTCAAACTTAAACTGTTTGACTCTCGAAAAATGAAAAGTGTCACATAAATTGGAACAGAGGGAGTATAATTTAAATAAACAAAAGATAGAACTAATATGCTATTAAGCATAAGACCTACAACTATAAATTTTTATTTGTTAGCTTCGAACATGAGAATAAAGTCTAAACATTTAGGCATGTAATATATTAATGATAAAATTCTGCGTATACTAATCTAGTTCAATTATCTACTTCAGAAATTGTCATGAAATTTCTTGAATTGAAACAAAAACTAAGGAAAAAAGTATTTCAAATTTTAAATCATTTTCTTCCTTGTATACAGTACTGCTTTTTGGATACAAATTTGTTAGTGTGATTTCCCTATTGTAATAGAAATTAAACAATAAAAAATAATTTAATTTATAGGAAGAATAAATAATTTAAAATAAGAAGAGCTTTATTGCGAAATACTTTTAGCAAACTATCAACCACTTTTCACGTCACCTCTTGACCCTTCTTCTATTAATTCGTTATGACCTTAATTTTCAGAGATCCAAAAAAGATGAAATACTCTGAAAAATCAAATTCTGAGAAAAATTGTTGTTTGATCCACTCTGCTCACAACTTATTTCGATGAAATATTCTTCATTTTTAGAGATCCAAAAAAGACAATTGGAAATTGGATCGCACAATGAAATTTTTAATTTTCTTAGCCATCTGTAGAATATTTTTATGAATTTCAATTCTGAATAGAGACCATGCAGATTTCTGATTTCTAATTTCCAAAATGTATACAAACAATTAAATACTACTCTTAGTAAAAAGAAAATGGATAATTTAATATTACTACTAAATACAATAATTATTATTAGTGGAAGACAGAAGGGTAGGAGGTTGTCTAATTAAGCAGGTAAACGGTTGGGTTTGGGAGAAGGCCAATTGACGTGTCATAATTGGATGTGACAATGAATAAGGCAAGGGCTGTTAATTGGGAAAGGAGAATTATGTAATGACTATTACCATTAGCCATTAGGTGTTTAATTAGATGGAGAAAATAATTATTTGATAGTAATTATATATAAAAATTTAAAAACAAAGAAAAAATGGATAAATAGGTTTCTTGGTCTTAGAGAGCGATCGATATATATATATATATTGATGATTGATTGATTGGGGAGTCGGTATTCAAATAAGGGAACTCAATTACAAAAAAAATTATATCAAGAAGATTCATTAAATTAAAATAAAAAAAATCATTTTTATTCTATTTACATAATATATCTTTTAACGAAGATGTTAGCACTCGATGCTACCTACACTTCTATATCTACTATCTCTTACTAGCACGAATATTGAGTATTAAGTAGAGTTATTTTTGCTAATGATAGATGCTTCTGCTGAATCTTGGAGTCAAAAATAGAAGAAGAAATTAAGAGGCTATTTGGGAATGTAGTTGTGGACGTAGTGGCGAAGTAAGAATTTTTATTTATGGTGTTCAAGATATAAGTATAAAATAATTTGTGATCAATATACTTCATATAATTTTTGCTCATTATATATATTATAATTTTTTGACAAAGGATATACGACTGGTCACCCTGAACTATATATATGGCTAAACCCTTGTGTGGACGATCATTATATTTTTGTTGGCACAAGATCCAACCAGCTCATGTGACTTGCACTTTATGCTTTCTCGTACCGATAAATTTGAGCCAATGTAGTTTTAGTCGCGCCTTTTTATTCATTATGTACATTTACAAATAACTTTTTTTTTTAAAAATATATCTTTTATTTAAATTTTGATATACATGCTATACTTAGGTGTGGCAAATGGGTGGGTTGGGTCATTTATTATCCAATATAAAATTAAACAAATAAAAAAATATAAGTATAATTAACAAAATAAATGTACATTTAAAATATATATTTTTGGAGGAACAATGTAACGACATGTTCCCGTCGTTATAGAAAAGGCAAAGAGGGAAAATTTGGGGCCGGAAAACTTTTTCGTAGTATTTGGATTTTCCCAACCTTGTCCAGATTTTGGACGAAATTGGAGTCCTTGAGGTGTAGGAAAATTTGGTAACAATCGAGTGAAGTAATTATGATTTTGATTACATGAGTAGTTACATAACTCGTTAAGGAATCCGTACGACTTTATGGAACTGAATTCGGGCGAGTAGAACTCCCGAAATCGATCTTAGCGTAAAGGGTATTTACTGAGCGTCGTGGGTTAGAGGTGTGTTGTGAAATGGGAATTTTGGAATTCTAGAAATAACTCTCTATCTCGAGAATGCGCCTTGGTGCCGCTTTTTGCCGCTTTGGTGGGGACGTTGTGGCGGGTCCGACAAGAATTAAAGTAGTTAATAAACCCCTAAACGACCACATTATGAACTTTTTGACTTTTAGAGCTAAGGAACGACCCCCAGGCGACTCCTACTTGTTTTTCACTATTCTTGAGGCTAAATGTAAGCTTTTCACTCCCTGAATCCATTTTTGATCCATAGAACGTAATAGAATGGGTGAATATTAATGGGGGAAGGTTTTGTTATAGATTCTATGGTGGAAACAACCTTAATTTGGATAATTGGGATCATGGGTTTGATCTAGGGTTCATAAAATTGTTAGTAATCCGGGTAATGAATGATTGTTTATTAATTCCCGTATTATATTGACTGTTTGTAGACAAAGAACAAGCAGAAAGAATCTGAAAAGGGATGAATCAAGTTTCTTAGGGTTTCAAGCTTGTTTCGAGGTAGGTGATGGTTGTGATTCTATGATTGTGTGATGTATGATTGTTCTTGCTTCATTATGATACTTGTATATGTATAAATGTTGCAATGTTGATCACACTTGTTGTAAAGGAGATAGAGAATTGATGAATGCCATGAAATCATGACCTAAAGGTATGATCTTGATGATATACTTGTGATTGTGATTGTGGTGTGTGAATGGGATCGGTCGCCACCTTCCGACATAACTAACTTGGATTGGTTGCCACGTTCCGGCATAATTATGGGATCGGTTTTGATGTTCCAGCATAAATATAGGATCGGTTGCAACGTTACGAGATGCTAACTGTTTGGGTTTGGGTTCTATGAGAGGACCAATGATTTGACATATAAATGTGAAAGTTTTTGTTCTTCGTGAATATTGATAATATTGTATATGTTGATATATATGCATATGATTATAATGTTGTTTGACTTGTTTATGTTGCACTAGTGGGATAACCGCGTGATCCTACCAGTACACTGTGGTTGTGTACTGATTCTACACTTGCTCTTATTTTTGTTGAGTGCAGGGCATCTTCAAGCGGCTATTGACAGACCTCGTTTAGAAGACCAGTGATTGTCGCTTCGAATTCAAGGGTGAGCCAATTTTTCTGGGTTACCATGTGATTCTCTTTCGTCAATGTCCACCATTTCTGGACTTACACATTTGTTTTAGCTAGTTGATTAGTTCATTAGTTGGGTTGTATCCCTTTCTTGTTTAGACTTGGTTCATTGTTATAATATTTTGGTACATTGACTTTCAAGTTCTAGGTTATTCTTCCGCATTGTTAGTTATTATTGTTAGACTTTTGTTAGAGTTTATGGAAACTCTATTTTTATTTCCTTAATGTTTTATTTAAATGCCTTAGTTTTTAGATTATTTTCTTGGTTTGGGTTGTAGTAGTGGTTCTCCCACCGGAGTGTTAGTGTGGGTGCCAATCACGACGGTCTGGGTCGTGATAAAGTTGGCATCAGAGCCTAGGTTTGTTGATCTTGATGTTCCAAAACGAGTCTAGTAGAGTCTCTTGGAATGGTACGGGGACGCCTTTACTTTTCTTCAAGAGGCTATAGGACTTAGGAAATCTCTTTGTTTTTTCTTGTCTACTTTCGTGCTATGACTTGATTTTAATTGGTATCTGGCGATTCGAATTGGTATCTAACCTCCTTCACTCTTATGTTCGCAGATGGTTAATACTAGATTCAACAGCGTCAGGCCTGTAGCTCCTGTCAATGCTCCGGTTGAGAAATCTGCAACGAGAGATCGCGATCGAGGCAGGGCTAGAGAGAGAGCTAGGGGCAGAGGCCGTGGAAGAGTAGAGCCTACTGGAAATGGAGCTCCTGTTGAGAATGCTCCTATGAATGAGAACCTTCCCATGCATCATGAGGAAATGGAAGAAGAGGTTGAAGTTGAGAATGTTGAGAATATTGAGGAAGTTGGACAAGAAGAAGAGGTGCAGGCTGAGGCTACAGGTATTTCTCCCATCGATCCGGTGTTAGCTCAACAAATCATGTCGTTTTTTAAGGGATTGGCTGGTCCTAGAATGCTCCCATCTGTTCAAGCAACTCAAGCTCCTACTAATCGTCCTGTTTCTAACACTGCACCTAAGACGGGTGGAATGGGACATAATGATGCTTTCTTCCTTCCTTTGTTGGGTTCTATCATGACTGGTAATGAGCATCAAATATTGACTAAGTTTTTGAAGCTAAAGCCTCCTATGTTTCTTGGTTCTGAGAGTGAGGATGCTTATGAGTTCATCTTAGATTGCTATGAGAGGCTTCATAAGTTGGGAATTGTCCATCAGCATGGGGTTGAGTTCGTATCCTTCCAACTTCAAGGTGAGGCTAAGCATGGTGGAGAGCTTACATG
This sequence comes from Solanum acaule, assembly GCA_036250505.1. Taxonomy (NCBI): domain Eukaryota; kingdom Viridiplantae; phylum Streptophyta; class Magnoliopsida; order Solanales; family Solanaceae; genus Solanum; species Solanum acaule. The sequence continues at coordinate 45,511 of JAJOOR010008974.1, forward strand.
GAATGCAGATCTTCTACCTTACCTCCACTTACTTGGACCCAGTTTCATGCTCTGTTCTTAGAGAAATATGTGCCTAGAACCTTGAGGGATCGCAAGAAAGATGAGTTTATGGCTTTAGAGCAAGGTGGTATGTCTGTGGCTGCTTATGAGGCCAAGTTCCATGTTTTATCTAGATATGCTACGTATTTGGTGACTACTGAGGAAGAGAGAATCCGGTTATTCATTAGGGGACTAAATTCTGAGTTGCAAGTATTATTTGCTCATATGACTTCTGCAGGGAGAAGCTTTAATGAGGTGACATACTATGTTAAGAAAGTGGAGGGGGTGAGGCGAGACGGTCAAGCTAAGGCATAGGTAACAAGGGCCAAGAACTCGGGTAACTTTCAAGGTTCTTATTCGAAGGCGTCCGGAAGACCAACACTTGCAGCCAAGCCTACCCGCCTCTACAGGTAGTTACTCGGAAACTACATCTCATAATTTTCAGGATAGATAGGGAGTCGCACCTTTGACGGGCGGTAGACCTTTGTTTGATCATACTTGTTACAACTATGGAGAACCTGGGCATATGAGGAGAGATTTTCCCCACCCACGTGTGTTAGATTTTGCGCAGCAGTAGTCTAGAGTAGTGGTACCTGCGGGGAATGGTAATAATGGTCGAGGGCGTTCACAAGGTGGGCGAGGAGGTAGAGGAAATGGTAATGGTAATTGAGGTAGGGGCAAAGCGCAACTAGGCAGGGAAGTGGCTCGTTATGATGATAGGGCCCAATGTTATGCTTTTTCAGGTAAGAATGAGGCGGAGGCATCTGATGCGGTGATCACATGTAATATTCTTATTTGTGACCGAATGGCTAATGTGTTGTTTGATCCGGGTTCTACTTATTCATATGTATCCGTGAGATTTGCCTCAGTTTTTTATATGATTTATGATGTTCTTGATGCCCCTATTCGTGTTTCTACCCCAGTTGGAGAGGCAGTCATAGTTACCCATGTCTATCGTGCTTGTCCTATTCTGTTTATGGGATTTCAAACTTGGGCTGATTTAGTGATTTTGGATATGATTGGCTTTGACATAATCTTAGGCATGACTTGGTTGTCCCCCTATTATGTTGTGCTTAATTGTAATACTAAGTTTGTAACTCTAGAAATTTCGGGAAGGGAAAAATTAGAGTGGGAAGGGGTGTACAAGCCTAACAAGCTAAGATTATATCCTCCATTTGGGCTAGTAAACTGGTAGAGCAGGGTTGTTTGGCTTATTTATCTCATATTAGGGATGTTGAGATTGAGGCTCCATCTATTGAGTCTATTCCTGTGGTGTCTGAATTTAGTGAAGTGTTTCCTAATGACTTGCTTGGCATGCCTCCAGATAGAGATATAGATTTTTACATTGATTTAGAGCTTGGTACGCGTCCCATTTCTATCCATCCATATATCATGGCTCCGGCAGAATTAATAGAGCTTAAGGCTCAAATCCAAGAACTTCTTGATAAAGGATTTATTCGTCCTAGAGCTTCCCCATGGGGTGCCCTAGTTTTGTTTGTTAAGAAAAATGATGGTAATATGAGAATGTGTATAGATTACCGGCAATTGAATAGGGTCACTACTCGAAACAAGTACCCTTTGCCTCGAATAGATGATCTTTTTGACCAATTGCAAGGTGCATCAGTTTTCTCTAAGATTGATCTAAGATCCGGTTACAATCAATTAAAAATTAGGCCCGAGGATGTGCCCAAGACGGCGTTTAGAACTCGCTATGGGCACTATGAGTGTTTAGTTATGTCTTTTGGTTTGACTAATGCGCCTGCAACTTTCATGTGTTTCATGAATGGGGTGTTCAAACCATTTCTTGATTCGTTTGTTATAGTTTATATTGATGATATTTTGGTCTATTCGAAAAGTGAGAAAGAGCATGCCGACCATATTTGTATTGTTTTGGGTGTTCTTGGGAAGCAAAAGCTATATGTTAAATTTTCCAAGTGTGAATTTTGGTTGAAATCGGTTGTATTTTTGGGGCATGTAGTTTCAAAGGAAGGGGTAATGGTAGATCCCCAAAAGATTGAGGTGGTTAAGAATTGGGTTAGGCCTAGCTCCGTGACTTTAGTTAGGAGTTTTGTGGGGCTCGCTAGCTATTATCGTCAATTTGTGAAGAACTTTTCTTCTATTGCCACTCACTTGACTAATTTGACCAAAAAGGAGATATCATTTCAATGGACTGAAAAATGTGAGGAGAGCTTTCAAAAGCTCAAGACTCTCTTGACCACCGCGCCTATTCTATCATTACCGGTTGAAGGTAAAGATTTTATTGTTTATTATGATGCTTCACATTCTGGTTTGGGTGTTGTATTGATGCAGTATAAGAATGTTATAGCTTATGCCTCGCGTCAATTGAAGGTGCATGAGAGGAATTATCCAACGCATGATTTAGAGTTGGCAGCGATAGTGTTTGCTCTTAAGATATGGCGACATTACCTCTATGGTGTTAAGTGTGAGGTATTTACTGATCATCGAAGTTTGTAGTATGTGTTCACTCAAAAGGATCTGAATTTGAGACAACGAAGATAGATGGAGTTACTTAAAGATTATGATGTGACCATTCAATACCATCCGAGCAAGGCTAATGTGGTGGAAGACGCTTTGAGTCGAAAAGCGGTGAGTATGGGTAGTTTAGCTTGCTTAAGTGTAGCCAAACGACCTTTGACTAAAGAAATTCAAACCTTAGAGTCTAAGTTCATGCAATTGGGAATCTTAGAAAGAGGTGGGGTGCTAGCTAGTATTGAGGGAAGGGCCACATTTTTTGAGGAGATCAAGACCAAACAAATTGAAGATGATAATTTAGAGGAACTTAGAAAGAAGACTGCGATGGGTAAGGCACAAAAGACCACTCTTGATGCGGATGGTGTTCTAAATTTCAAGGGGAGAATATGTGTTCCTAGAGTAGATGACTTGATTGAGAAATTGTTGGCAAAATCCCATGGTTCGCAATATTCTATTCATTCGGGTGTGACCAAGATGTATATAGATCTGAAGAGAATTTATTAGTGGTCGGGCATGAAGAAAGACATAGCGGAGTTTGTAGTGAAGTGTCAAAATTTTCAACAAGTGAAATATGAACATCAAGGGCCTGCAGGTTTACTTCAAATGTCAATTTTGGAATGGAAGTGAGAAAGAATAGCCATGGATTTTGTGGTGGGTCTTCCCAAGACTTTGGGAAAGTTTGATTCTATTTGGGTAGTGGTCGATAGATTGACTAAGTCAGCCCATTTTATTCCGGTAAAAATAGACTACAATGCTGAACAATTGGCTAAAGTTTATGTGAAAGAGATAGTGAGGTTGTATGGGGTGCCCCTCTCTATCATCTCAGACCGTGGTACCCAATTCATATCCAAGTTTTGGAGGAAATTGCATGATGAATTTGGTACACAACTCAATTTTAGTACAGCCTTCCATCCACAGACAGACGGGCAGTCGAAGAGGACTATTCAAGTGTTGGAAGACATGTTGAGGGCATGTGTAATTCATTTTGGAGGACATTGGGATAAGTTCTTGCCTTTGTGTGAATTCTCCTATAATAATAGTTATCACTCCATCATAGATATGGCACCATTTGAGGCACTCCATCGGAGGGGATGTAGATCACCCATAGGATGATTTGAGGTTGGAGATGTGAAACCATTAGGGGTTGATTTAGTAAAGGATGCTCAAGATAAGGTTAGGAGTATTCAAGCTAAGCTTCTAGCAACCCAGAGTAGACAAAGGAAGTATGCGGATCATAAGGTAAGAGACATGGCATTTCAATTCGGTGAAAATATTCTTCTTAAGGTATCACCCATGAAAGGGGTGATGAGATTTGGTAAGAAGGGTAAGCTAAGTCCTAGATACATTGGTCCATTTGAAATTCTTGAATGCGTGGGGCCGGTAGCGTATAGATTGGCTTTACCTCCTAATTTATCGTGTGTTCATCCAGTATTTCATGTATCCATGTTGAAGAGGTATCATGGTGACGTGGACTATATCATTGAGTGGGACTCAATTGTGTTAGACAAGGACCTCCAATATGAGGAGGAACCAATTGAAATTCTTGATCGTGATGTGCGCAGGTTGAGGACCAAGGAGATTAAGTCCGTGAAAGTTCAATGGAAGCATCGTCGAGTTGAGGAAGCTACTTGGGAAACCGAGAGAGACATGCGAGACAAGTATCCCCAATTGTTCGTCGATTCAGGTACTACTTTATTCCTTCCCTAGCCTATTTTTCCTAAGTTTTGTCACTCGGGGATGAGTGATGGGTAAATTAGTATCTATTGAAACGACATGTTCCCGTCGTTATAGAAAAGCCAACGGGGGAAATTTGTGGCCGGAAAACTTTTTCGTAGTATTTGGATTTTCCCAACCTTGTCTAGATTTGGACAAAATTGGAGTCCTCGAGGTGTAGGGAAATCTGGTAACAATTGGGTGAAGTAATTATGATTTTGATTAAATGAGTAGTTAGATAACTCGTTAAGATATCCGTACGGCTTTACGAAATTGAATTCGGGCAAGTAAAACTCCCGAAATCGATCTTAGCATAAGGGTATATACTGAGCGTCGTGGGTTAGAGGTGTGTTGTGAAATGAGAATTTTTGAATTCTTGAAATAAGTCTGTCTCGAGAATGCCACCTTGGAGCCACTTTTTGTCATTTTGGCGGGGCCGCTATGGCTGGCCCGATGCAAATTAAAGTCATTAATAAACGCCTAAACGACCTCATTATGCACTTTTCGACTTTTAGAGCTAAGGAACGACCCCCAGGTGACTCCTACTCATTTTTCACCATTCTTGAGGCTAAAGGTAAGCTTTTCACTCCCCGAATCCGTTTTTCGATCCATAGAATGGGTGAATATTGATTTGGTGAAGGTTTTGTTATAGATTCTATGGTGGAAACAATCCTAATTTGGATAATGCATTTGATCTAGGGTTCATAGAATTGTTGGTAATCCGGGTAATTAATGATTGTTTATTGATTCCCGTATTATATTGATTGTTTGTAGACCAAGAACAAGCGGAACGAATCCGGAAAGGGAAGAATCAAGTTTCTTAGGGTTTCAAGCTTGTTTCGAGGTAGGTGATGGTTGTGATTCTATGATTGTGTGATGTATGCTTGTTCTTGCTTCATTATGACACTTGTATATGTATGAATGTTGCAACGTTGATCACACTTGTTGTAAATGAGATATAGAATTGATGAATGCCATGAAATCATGACTTAAATGTATGATCTTGATGATATACTTGTGATTGTGATTGTGGTGTGTGAATGGGATCGGTTGCCACGTTCTGGCATAAATATGAGATCGATTGCCACGTTTCGGCATTCTAACTGTTTGGGATTTGGTTCCATGAGAGGACCAACGATTTGACATATGAATGTGAAGTTGTTCGTTGTTTGTGAGTGTTGATAATATTGTATATGTTGATATATATGCATGTGATTATAATGTTGTTTGACTTGTTTATGTTGCACTAGTGAGATAGCCTCGTGATCCTACTAGTACACTGTGGTTGTGTACTAATTCTGCACTTGCTCTTATTTTTGTTGAGTACAGGGAACCTTCAAGCGGCTATTGACAGACCTCGCTTAGAAGATCAGTGATCGTCGCTTTGATTTCAAGGGTGAGCCAATTCTTTCGGGCTACCATAAAATTCTTTTTCGTCTATGTACACCATTTCCGAACTTAGACATTTGTTTTAGCTAGTTGATTAGTTCATTAGTTGGGGTTGTATCTCTTTGTTGTTTAAACTTGGTTCATTGTTAGAATGTTTTGGTACATTGACTTTCAGGTTCTAGGTTATTCTTCAGCATTGTTAGTTATTATTGTTAGACTTTTGTTAGAGTTTATGGGAACTCTATTTTTATTTCCTTAGTGTTTGATTTAAATGCCTTAGTTTTTAGATTATTTGCTTGGTTTGAGTTGTAGTAGTGGTTCTCCCACTGGAGTGTTAGTGTGGGTGCCAATCACGACTGTCTGGGTCATGATAAACAAATACTTCACCTTTTCAATTATAGAGAAAAATAATTAGTTCTACAGAATAATATTAAAAGGAAGAGAAGTTACAATAATTTTAGTGATATCATGAATTTTGAGTGAATAAAAGTTAGAAGCTTAACCCATTTAGCTATCCATATTTTACCCATGTAAAAAATTACTCACCCAACCCATTAAAATACCGGGGGTGAGGGGTAGGGGGGGGGGGTTGGGTGTGTTACCAAAATATTGGCTCATTTTGGCGGCACTAGCTATACGCAATTACATATATGTAAACATACCATGTCTCTCGCTGAGACAATGTTTGTATATAGTGCTTGTTCTTTATTAATTAATCACATGGTTCTTGGTATCCATTAATTATAATTTGAATCATAATATTTTTTTATTTTGAATTTGAGATTTCATGATTCTTAACCTATTTCGTTGACACATAATATTTATAGATATTAATCTTTTATCAAATATTTTGAACATGATGTTTTTACAAAATACGTTCTATTAAATTTTAAAACTAATTAAATTGAAATATTATTTATTTTAAAATTATACATCAATTACTTTTTACAATATGAGTTACAAATATTTGATTGTCAATTAATATATTTTCAAGAAAAAATATATATCTTAAATACCTAATTCAATATCACTTATAAATGCACATACTTGTCAAATATTAACTTTTAATATTTGATGATTAAATTTTATTTTGAAATTAGTTTAATTATGTAATTACACTTCTGCAATCAAACAATATACTGTAATTAAATTGTAACTCTATTATAATAAATAAATATGTGTAATTATTATAATGTGTAATGACTAAGCTATGTAATAACCACCTTTATAAATACATTTAAAATTATAGATAATTGCATTTATTAGAAAAACCCATTTAAAATCTAGTGAAATTACTTAGAGAGACTTTTGTGGATTTTGATAGTGCAATTAATAAGATAATCCATTTAATATTCGTGTATTCATTAAAAAAGATTTTTGTGGCAATTAGTATTGTCTCATTCCCTACATATAGACCCCAAATCTAATTCTTCTCTAATAATCTTAATTTTAAATGATTTAAGATTGTAGAAAAAGAGAGAAAAAGATGTGTGGAACAAATAGTTCTTCAATTCCATATTTTATTGTTTTGAATCAGAAATTCTAATTCATTTTTTGTTAAAATGGTTCTTATAAATTATAGGCATGAGTAATTTTGTTTTATATATATGAAATCAACAGTTGTATCCTAAAGAAACATATAGGAACATCGTTCATGTGAAGATTTGAATTGAAACAAGAATCATAATTATTTTTATTTCCATTCTTAAATTTTTTATTTAGAAATATATATTTGCTTATTTTAAAGTTTATATCAATTAACTCACAATAATTAATAATATTCCAGAAGTCAGATGTACATGAAAACTAAAGGGATTTCCCCCCGATTCCCGAATTATGTAGTAGTTCGTTAAAACTGTCACGCCCCGAGCCTACACCCTGGATGTGGCGGCACTCGAAAACCATTGTTGGTCCCAAGCGAACCATTGGCCTGGATTAACTCTTAGCGGAAGACTTACTCAACATTGAATATCTCAAATGAAACTTTAACTCAGATAACTACCCAGAATAAATAAGGAAAAACATTCACTAGCCAAAGTGGCAACTCAAGTCTCAGACATCAATAGTCGAACGAACAAGACTAATGAACTATAATTATCTATCTATCTATGAAGCCTATAATACTATGAGGGATGTCGGGACAAAGACCCCTGATCATCCTAACAACTTAAATGACGAAACATGATAAAAGGGATCCTCCGGAAAGCAAAGAGGCTCACCAAATGACTTTGAAGCTCAACTGGATCAATGAAGCGCTGGATGCTGATCCTGGTTACTTGTATTTGTATCATAAAAGATGCAGGCCAAATGGCATAAGTACATGGAATGTACGAGCATGTGAGGGGAAATCTAAACAAGACATAAGGTTGAACAGGAACTAAGACAAACACTTACCTCGTCTCAACTCTTACTCAACTCATTTCAATATAAAGTAATAATAAAGATGCAGTTTATATAAAGAATATAAGACAGTAAATAACAACTCAATGTATTTAAAATACAATAATATCTCAGATGTATGTAAAAATACAAAACAGACTATGTTTGGGAGATTCTCTTAACTGACAACCATCATTATGAGTTATGTGATGATACAACGTCTCGTCCACGCTACCATAACGGTCCTATACCTTGCTGGGGTATAGAACTCCTCAATTAAGTGGATCCGCTATTCTATACTAAAAAGCATTAAGGAATCATCTAAAAAGTATGACCATTACTACCCACGTTGGCTACATGGTTTATGGAGACTTTGATTTATCTGGATTCGTCCCCATATCGGTTCTCAATACTACTCCCAAAATATAACTAGATCATATGTTTAAAGACATAACTCTTTTTGTGGTTTGAGATTATTACTCAAAGTCTTTTTCTTAAAAGAAATGGTACTAAAACTGCTCATGAAAACTCTTTCGGAAATCGGTGTTTCCTCTCATCTTAAATGTGAAAACATTTACTCTTTGGATAATTAGTTCCCATATATCATTTTAAAGAAAATGAAATCGACTCTACTCTTCCTATAACACAATGCTTAAGTCTTAAAAGAAGTTTAAAACAATTGTAAAAGGCATTTGAATAGACTTGAAGGACTCTTAAGACTTGACTCTTTGCTCTACCTTGAATTTGAATTATGGATTCAAGGGTTAGGATCCCATGTTATGATGATCTCTCGATGTTTAGAAGTACCTTAGAGTGTAGAAATCAACTAGAAAACATAGGTACGATTTGAGGGAACCCAAACAGAAAGAAGTGGGAAAGGGTAGAGGACCTGGCGACCCTGGCATACTGAGTGGCGCAGGGCGCCAGACCCTGTACTACAGTAGGAAGGTTGGGGCACACTGAGTGGTGTGCCGCCCCAAGAACCAACCTACAGACTCTGACTTAACGCGCGCGGAGTGGCACGGCGCCCCACCCCTTTTCCCAGAAATTTTGATGAATTTTCTTACTTGTTTTCTAACCCCAATTCACCTAGAATCGAATGGTTTCTTCCCCAATCAATTAGATTCGAATATCCAATAATAGCATGCAAGAATCTACTCGAAAACAACCTTAAAATCCACACGATTATCTCAAGAACTCATCAAAACCTCAACAATCAAGATTATGAAATAAACATCAATGAAACTTATCAAGAACTCAAATTCTTTACTTTCAAGAATGAAATTACACTGAAATAATCATGATTGGTGTGTGGGTGAAAGAACCCAATGCTATGTGAACTCACATACCTCTTAGGGATTAAACCCAATACAAAATTGATACTGAGTGGTGAATGATCAGAGCAGCCATGGTCCATCATCTGTACCTCCATGTCAGGCATAGTCAACATCCATCTTGTGTTAACTAAAGTCCAATATATTCTACTGTATGTGTGTCCATTTGTCCATGTATATTCTCTATCAATATGCTTTAGGATTGTCATACTTGTGTCCCTCAGATACTCATCAAAATCTCTTATCTCTGCATCTTGCACAAGAGACCCCACCATTCTATCTTCCCCTTTGTGAAATGTATTATAGTCTCCCATGGCCACCCAATGTGTCTGCGGATTGTTATGTATATTCCTTAGCTGTTCCCACAAACTTCTTCTATTTGGTCTAGTGTGTAAACCATATATTGTTGTGAAGCTAAATCTAACATTTATCCCTCTATATTCCACCTCTGTATGAATATGTTGCTCAGATTGTTCTACTAGATTGCAGCTAATCACCTGAGGATCCCACAGTATCCAGATTCTTCCCTTACTAATAGATGGAGAATTAGTTATACTTTTCCATCCAGGTGCAGCTTTCCTTACGATATGTCCTTCATGTTCAACTTTTATTTTATGCTCTAGAAGTGCTATAATACTAGCTTTAGTAGTCTTTATAAAAAGTGCAACTTCTTTCTGTTTATAGACTTTATTTAGCCCTCTTATGTTCCGAGTAATTAACTTCATTTGGGGGGTGGCGGGGGGGGGGGGGGG
>JAJOOR010008975.1:0-44028 GCA_036250505.1 Solanum acaule
TTTCCGGTAACTTCCGAAGCACATTTTAAGAACTTTTTGGGTCAAATTCAATTATAACCATTTCATTAAGTTCTCGACTCCAAACTCACATGTGAGGCTCTAGTTTCACTAGTTCGTTTTTAGGGTCGTTACAACATGTCTAGTCCAGTTTAAGAAGAGAGAGTCGTTGGTTCCTTATAGTCATTTCTTTTTTTCTCTTTTCTATCGTGACAACTCGGAGGAAACCAGTCTGCAATAATTCAAATTGCTCCGCCAAGGTTCTGATTATGTTAGAGTAGCCACTCTGGAAGGACATTAGTGGAGAATTGTCATCGGATTTGATCCAAAAAACACAGGGCGCTGTCTTTTCGCACTTAGGCTCACAATGTGCAATTGTTAATGATTCTACTACGGTGCCACAAATTCGCAAGCTGATCCCCGTTTCCACAATCAGAAGAAAAAGCTGAATTTTTTGAACCCTCGGTACGATTAACTCGTACAACGGATTAGCAATCCGCCGCTTAGATCCCGCCCTACCCTAAAACGCCCATCTATACATCATCATAGAGATTTGTTCATTTATTATAGTAGAATATAAACCCTAGAAAGAAATACTCTTTCTTTCATTTGAATCAAAATGGAGTAGCGGGTGAAGCCTATAAAGATGCTTTTTCCATACTTCAGGAGGAAGAGATCGCCACTAGGTAAATCGCCACTATATATAGCACCTATGTACTTACTTTCATACATGTGCTGTATGGCTGTCGTCAGCTCGTGTCGTGAGATGTTTGGTCAAGTCCCGATCACCATATCTTTGATTTTTCTTTATCTCTCCTCGGCTTGAGCCGAGTGGTAGAAAGAAGATAGGCCAGAAAAACAAGGTGCAACGGGCTCTCCGCTTCCCCTGTGCCATATCAAAAATTAATAAGGAAGACCACTTTCTAGGAGGGTAATGCAAATTGCGGAAATGCAAAGGTTGCAACAAGCTGGCAGGCCCAAGCTTGTCCCAGCAGCCAGGTTTGGTTCCATTGCATCCCACAATAATCGACGGGCAGCCCTCTTACATTTAGCATAAAACACTGAAAACTCGAAAGTCTGTCCACTCTGAGTGTAATCGAGTAATAGCTCTACGAACGAATGGATCGGATCGACTTGGAAAATGGAAAGATTTGAAAGTTCCGTCTCCAGTTCAGGGCCTCCGTCCCCGAAGCGAAGAAAGAGGAGCATGAACAAGAGGTTGTCCTCTCCTTACAGTCAAGTGGCTTTTCGCTCCTTTCTCGGCGCAGTAGTTGAATCGAAGGGGTTGGTTGAAAGGTAAGGATAGCGTGATTAGCCGATTGGTTAGAAGGTAATGATAGCACGATTAACTAGTTTTGGGTCTCTTGAATCATGGCACCATAGTAGGAACCTCACTAGCCTTCTCGGCCAGTTAGTCTAACCACATGGATCCCTTCCTGCTTATCCACCCACCTTCTCCCCTACCTTTTAGCCTTCTGGACCCCTAAACCACGCCCCCTAGTATCGAGACCTCCGGTAATCTCTTGCAGGGCTCTCCGATTATCTCCTACAATAAGATAAGAGATAAGAAGCTCACTTCTGCTTCGTCTACCACCGCTCGTGTGAAAGCTTCTCTCTGAGGCGGAACGCTACCCTACCGATGTATTTTTACATCCCACAGCTTCGGCAGACCCTCTGAAATGATGGAAGATTGAATCATTCCTTCATTCTATACCGTGTATTCCTTTTTGGCTCCATTTTATTCAACGAGACCGAAAACACAGCAGCGGTATAGGTAGAAGGAGCTGATACGGAAAAACTCAATTCGTCCTTAGTCAAGACTTGGGTAATCGCCTCTAGTCTTACTTATCATGGAAGGCAACTCAAGCAACAATCTAATCATTCATCATAACATGTTACATCTTATAGCTTACTTTTAAAGACATGGGGAATTGCCACTTGCCTAACTATAAAGGATCATGGGTACTCACCTTTTATCCTTCTTATTGCCTCTTGCCCAATTTATACATAGGATCATGGGTAGTCGCCTCTTGTCTAAATTACATAATAGGAATGTGGGTAGTTGCCTCTTGTTCAACTCCATAGAATAAGGGTAATCACCTCTTATTCTATGCTAAGGAATATGGGTAATCGCCTCATATTCTATTCTCATTTAGAGGTCATGGGTAATCACCTCTAGCCTCATCAATTTCATAGTATTTTAACTTAGATTCCTTTAAGGTGAAAAATCCTTTCAACCTAGAATCATTCAATATGAGAAAGCCTTTCACATTCATACATAGATAAAGGAAATCATGTGGGAAGAATCCGTTCCACAACAATCACATAAACAATCAATGACTAATACATAAGCTTCACTCTCAAAGTCATTCTTATCATAATTCATCACATATGCTTCAATCTAAAATCAATTCATAATGTACCTTATCGATCCTATAAGAATACATCTAAATCCACAATTTCTCCTTTCATAGCATAAAACCCCCTTTTCATCAATTTCTACATAGATACATAGGTTAGGCATGGGTACATGAAAATTCATCATAAAAGCATCGAATACTTTCAATTCATGCATAATCAATCATGATTCACTCAATTGAATTAATATTCACAAAGACCCATAACTTAGGAGAAAACCCTAACTCAAATTGGGGAATTCTACTTTTCAATTGGGAGAACTTAGGGGCTCCATGGATGAAAAATTGGAGAATGGAGAATGGAGACTTGACCTTGAGCCCTAGCTTCAATCCTTCTTCTTCTTCAAGTTCTAGAGAGAGAAGTATTTTAGAGAGGAAGTGCTTTGGTCTTCTTTTAAAAATTTAGGAGAATGATTTGAATGGGCAAGTTTTGGGGTTAAAATCACCTATATAGGGGTCTTAGACATAGACAAAACGACGTAGTATAGAGATAAAATAATTAGGAAAAGACCCAACTACCCTTAACATTAACTGTCGACTTCCACCCATGACTCCTGACTGACGGACCGTGGACTGGACAACGGTCCGTTCTGCACAGTCGTCACTCATCAATAGATACTGAGACTTTGGGCCAGACCTATGGTTCCTTTGACCATGAGTCGTGGACCCATCGACAGTCCGTGGGTCCGATCGTAGTCCCTGGCCTTGAAAACTTTTTGGTGGCCTACCCACCTATAGTCCATGGTCCCATCTACGGGCCGTGGTTGGAATTTGTTGGATGGCACTTTGAAGTTCTAAACATGCTATTGTGTCCCTTCTCGAATCCGATGTGTTACACTCAGACTGGCTCGCTTGGAAACTGAAACCGAACGATCCTAGTCTACTATCGACTAAGGCAAAACAGGAATGCAACCAATCCATACCTAGAATGATATCGAAATCTACCATTTCTAACTCTACAAGATCTGTTGAGGTGACTTTCTGAGAAACTGTGAGAGGGCACTTTCTATATACCTGTCTAGCTATAACTGGGTCACCAAGTGGAGTAAAGACTGATAAAGGTTCTGAGAGAGTTTCTGGACTAACACTGAAGTTTACTGCTATATACGGAGTTACAAAAGACAGAGTAGCCCTCGATCTAACAATGCATAAACATCTAAATGGAAGACTCGTAACGTACTAGTGACCATATCAAGAGAACCTTCTTGGTCTTGGCGAGCCTGAAGAGCATACAACTTGTTTTGCTGACCACCACATGTACCAGACGAGGCACCCTACTGAGTAGGGCGACCTGCTAGCGCTGCTGAAGTAGTAGACTGAGTCTTGTTGCCTCCTTGTCCTTTCCTAGCTGAAGGGCAATCCTTCAACCTATGGCCATACTGCCCACACCCAAATCACCCTTCCTTTCCTGCAAGACACTCGCCCGGATGGTTCTTACCACACTTTGGAAAAGTTGGGAAAGTCGACTTATAGCCTGATGCCTTACCTTTTTGATCCTGTCGATACCTAGGGGATGGAGCACTAGTTGATGAAGGTGCTGGGGCTGTAGACCTTTGCTGAAACTGTGAGCGATTTCCACCACCCGACTTTTGTTGTGAGTATTCATAATTTCCTGTTCTGGCCTTTTTGTTATCCTTAGCCATTTCCCTGAGCTTATCTCCCTCAACCTACTGAGCATGAGTAATTAGTCTGGAGATATCCATATCCCCTAGAAGCATAACATTCCTCGACTTGGTCTTCACCTGATCGGATACCCAAAAAAAAAACTCATTTGTGCCCTTGGATCGCCAACCATGTGTGGAGCATACCTGGAGAGCTGGGTGAACTTTAGCCCATACTCTTGGACGGACATTGAACCCTGCTTCTAGTTTATAAACTCTTGTGCCTTAGCTTCTCTCAACTCTCTTAGGAAGAACCTGGCCAGAAAAGCTCCAGTAAAATAATCCCAAGTCATAGGAGCTGCATCCACACCCTTGTTGTATTTCCACTAAGTGAACCAGATATGAGCCACATCCTTAAGTTGGTAGGATGCCAGCTCCACCCTGTCATTTTGAGTCACTTGCATCACCTGTAGGATCTTCTTGACTTCATCAATGAAGTTTTGTAGGTCCTTACCAACCCACGACCCTAGAAACTCAGGCGGATTCATCCGAACAAAGACTTGAATCCTAGCTGCAGCTGATCTACCATTAGTGTTTGCAGGAATTGTGGCTTGCTGATTGTTCTGATTGGCTACACACTGAGTTAAGAGCTAAATCGCATTTTGAAATTCTGCATTCGCAACCTCATGGTTTGAGACTTGAGGAACTGCATTAGCATTGCGTGCATTAGCATTCCGTGCGTTAGCTCTACGAAGATGCATGATCTAAAATGCATAATGATGGATTAGAAATGAGAAGTTGAACAATACCTCACACACGATAAGAATAGGAAAGAAGGTGAAGTTTTCTTAAAACACTTTGTAGCCTCCCCTTCATAGGTGTGGTGCGCTTCATACTCATGAAAGGGAATCTACTTAGTGCGGCTTTTAGACATACTAGAACTGTTGAACGTAATGCTCTGATACCAAGTTTGTCACGCCCCGAGGTGTCACGACCCAGGGGTACCCCCTAGATGTAACAAGGCGTATAAGACCCTGAGAGGCCTCAGACAAGCCACTTAGCATATCATAACATAAAGTATTAGAAAAGTGCGGGAATTTAAAACTTTTCAATACAATCAAAGTCTTTTATAAAAATGAGCAAAAGTCTAACATAATTGTCTCTAACCATCTAAACAACATGAATAAAGTCTTGGGTCACAGCCCATACAATAGTCCAATACATAAAGGAAAAACATAAAGGAAAGAGGTGAACACATCCTCGAACACAATGAGGACTCACCAAAACTTCACTTCCTTGATCAACAACGAAGCTAGCCACGAGTGTGAAAATCAATGTCACCGAATCCTACATTTGATAAGAATGTAGGCAAGAGTATGCGTTAGTATAATCAAGTACTAAATATGATGGCTAGCATAAACAACATAGCATAAGCATTAGTTAACATCAGACATAAGACATAATCATAATCAATACATAATAAGCATCATAATGAAAGAGGAATACACCCTTGAGTAACCTTACTTAAACTTACTTAACCTTAGCCAAGACTTAGGTCATCCGCATCTAGTCAAGCTTACATCATGGAAAGCATATCTAGCAACACTCCAAGCACGTCAACTTCATATCATAATCACATTAGTCCTACTTACTTTTAAAGACATGGGGATTCACCTCAATGCCTAGTTCATAAAGGCTAATGGGTATTCGCCTTTTGCCTTACTTACTTTTAGTTTGCGGGTACTCACCTCTACAAACTCATCATATGATGCGGGTAATCGCCTCCACATCATTTCATAAGGAGCATGGGTACTTTCCTCCATGTCCATTCATTATAGTAAGAACGTGAGACTCACCTCTTTTTCAATTCTAAGGAGTATGGGAAATCACCTCATATCCTTACATAGGGAGGTCAAGGGTAATCGCCTCTAGCCTCATCATTCATTAAGCATTTTGGTCTAGATTCATTTTAGGTGACCAATCCTTTCAACCTAGAATCATTCATGTGAGTAAACCTTTCACATTCATTCAATCATGCTTATCAATTTATTATGGGAAGTCACTTCCCCATCATAACATCAATCAATCAACAATTCATAGTCTAGGCTTTACTCTCAAAGCACTATATCTCATGATCATCATCTATGATTTAATCTCAAGCAATTAACATCATATTCATCATATAAGCTTCAATCTAAAGCAATTCTAGTCATAAATCATCAATCTTATAAGGAGATATCTAACCCATAGAGTTTCTCTCACATGACATCAAACCCAACATATCAATTCCACCCTAAAATCATAGGATATGCATGGTACATGTAATTTCATCCTAAATACCTGTGATTCTACCAATTTAATCATAAAAAATCATAATCCACTCAATTGGATCAACATTCATCATAACCTACAACAATGGAAGAAACCCTAATTAGAATTCGAGAAATTCTTCCACAAATTGTGGAATTCTAGGGGATTCCATGGGAGAAAGGATCCTATAAATGAAAAGCCATCATACCTTAGTCACAAAGACCACAAAAGCTTGAAGATTATGAGACTTGATCTTGACTTAGCTTCAATCTTCTTCTTCTTCCAACTTCTAGAGAGAGAATATTTGAGAGGGGATTTGGGTTTTCTTTTGGGATTTGAGAGAATGACTTAATTGAGTGAGTTTAGGGGTCTAAAATTCTTATATAGGTGGTCTAGATCTAAGCAAAACAACACCACTTCAATCTAGTTAAAACCAGAAAAGACCCTTAAGTCCCTAAAATAACCGTCCAGGCTTGACCCACGAGCCCACGACTGACAGATGTGGATGGACCTACGGTCCGTTCTGGTCATCTGTGGTTTGATTCAAAGAGTTTTGGGCCAATCAACGACTCCCCCAACCACGAGCCGTGTGCCAATCCAACGGGCGTGGGTCCTAGCGTGGTTCACTGTCATAGACACTGTCCTTGGTGATCTACCCACGAGGCCCACCTACGGGGCGTAGGTCCAACCACAAGGCATGGTTGGCCCTCGTGGGTGACACCTAGAACTTCCAACAATTTGCCAAACTTTCCTCTTTCGAATTCGGGGTGTTACATTATCTTTTTCTTGGGATCATGCGTCCTCGAATGAGATTCTAGGCTCATTTCTAAATGAAAAGACTCAAAACTAGCAGCCCATCATGCATGCAACTCATCTACATGCACACAACTAAAGAGGAAACATCAACTCCAATCTCAACATACTCAATGCACCATAAAGGAGTAGGAACTACATCTAACAACCCAATATGCATGAAATTTCAGATTTCTTACACTTAAGGAGGAACTACCTTCTCCAAACTCAAAACCAATGCTCAACACAATATCATGGAGCCTAAATGCAATTTATACACAAAGCACATATTCAAGGGGGATATCTCCATTCCAAGTCAAGGCATGTTCTTCAACTCATCTCATGAAGTGCATAAGCAACTCATACTCAATACTTAACAATATGAGGAAGATAATGCATATAAGTCATTTAATTCAAAACTTAGGCTTTTTCATGAACATGCAAATTTAAGGAAATCATGGAAACACATAAAACACACATGACTTCAAACAAAAGCCAATCAAGAGGAACTCATTACCTCAAGATAGAATAGGAGGAAAATATGAGGATGTCGAGACATCATATCAGCCTCGGCCTACCAAGTAGCACCCTCAACTAGATGGTTTCTCCACAACACTTTTACGGAGGCAACCTCTTTGTTCCTCAATTTCTTAACTTGCCGGTCTAGAATCTCAACCAGAACGTCTTCATAAGAAAGGTTTTATTTCAGTTCTAACCTTCTAGAGGAACTATGGATGTCGGATCTCCAACACACCTTTTCAACATAGAGACATGGAAAACTGGATGCACCGATGCCAACTCATTTAGCAAATCAAACTCATGTGAAACCTTACCAACACGCCTCAAAATTTGATATGGGCCTACAAAACGGGGACTAAGCTTCCCTTTATTCCCAAACCTCATTACACCCTTAATGGGTGAGATTTTCAAGTAAACACCCAATCAACCACATCAATTCCAAGGTCTCACCTTCTAACATCCTCATATGACGGTTGTCGAATTTCGGCCGTTCTCAACCTCTCTCTAATGGGTCGAAATTTCTCAATAGCCTCATGAACTAGCTCGGGTCCTATCAAAGCAATCTCACCCACCTCAAACCAACTTATAGGAGATCTACACCTCCTACCATAAAGGGCCTCAAACGGATCCAAAACAATACTAGAATAGTAGTTATTATTATAAGCAAACTCAATTAATGGCAAATGGTCATCCCAATTACCCTTAAAATCAATCACAGAAGACCTTAACATGTCTTCAAATGTTTGGTGCTCTACCCACGAGGCCCACCTACGGGGTGTGGGTCCAACCACGAGGCATGGTTGGCCCTCGTGGGTGACACCTAGAACTTCCAACAATTTGCCAAACTTTCCTCTTTCGAATTCGGGGTGTTACATTATTTCCCCCTTGGGATCATGCGTCCTCGAATGAGATTCTAGTCACATTTCTAAATGAAAAGACTCAAAACTAGCAGCCCATCATGCATGCAACTCATCTATATGCATACAACTAAAGAGGAAACATCAACTCCAATCTCAACATACTCAATGCACCATAAGGGAGTAGGAACTACATCTAACAACCCAATATGCATGAAATTTCAGATTTCGTACACTTAAGGAGGAACTACCTTCTCCAAACTCAAAACCAATTCTCAACACAATATCATGGAGCCTAAATGCAATTTATACACAAAGCACATATTCAAGGGGGATATCTCCACTCCAAGTCAAGGCATGTTCTTCAACTCATCTCATGAAGTGTATAAGCAACTCATACTTAATACTTAACAACATGAGGAAAATAATGCATATAAGTCATATCTTTCAAAAGTTAGGCTTTTTCATGAACATGCAAATTTAAGGAAATCATGAAAACATATAAAACACATATGACTTCAAACAAAAGCCAATCAAGAGGAACTCATTACCTCAAAATAGAATAGGAGGAAAATATGAGGATGTCGAGACATCATATCAGACTCGGCCCACCAAGTATCACCCTCAACTAGATGGTTTCTCCACAACACTTTTGACGGAGGCAACCTCTTTGTTCCTCAATTTCTTAACTTGCATCTAGAATCTCAACCAGAACGTCTTCATAAGAAAGGTTTTATTTCAGTTCTAACCTTCTAGGGGAACTATGGATGTCGGATCTCCAACAAACTTTTTCAACATAGAGACATGTAAAACTGGATGCACCGATGCCAACTCATTTAGCAAATCAAACTCATGTGCAACCTTACCAACACACCTCAAAATTTGATATAGGCCTACAAAACGGGGACTAAGCTTCCCTTTATTCCCAAAACTCATTACACCCTTCATGGGTGAGATTTTCAAGTAAACACCCAATCAAGCACATCAATTCCAAGGTCTTACCTTCTAACATCCTCATATGACGGTTGTCGAATTTTGGCCGTTCTCAACCTCTCTCTAATGGGTCGAAATTTCTCAATAGCCTCATGAACTAGCTCGGGTCCTATCAAAGCAATCTCATCCACCTCAAACCAACCTATAGGAGATCTACACCTCCTACCATAAAGGGCCTCAAACGTATCCATAACAATACTAGAATAGTAGTTATTATTATAAGCAAACTCAATCAATGGCAAATGGTCATCCCAATTACCCTTAAAATCAATCACAGAAGACCTTAACATGTCTTCAAATATTTGGTGCTCTACCCACGAGGCCCACCTACGGGGTGTGGGTCCAACCACGAGGCATGGTTGGCCCTCGTGGGTGACACCTAGAACTTCCAACAATTTGCCAAACTTTCCTCTTTCGAATTCGGGGTGTTACATTATTTCCCCCTTGGGATCATGCGTCCTCGAATGAGATTCTAATCACATTTCTAAATGAAAAGACTCAAAACTAGCAGCCCATCATGCATGCAACTCATCTATATGCATACAACTAAAGAGGAAACATCAACTCCAATCTCAACATACTCAATGCACCATAAGGGAGTAGGAACTACATCTAACAACCCAATATGCATGAAATTTCAGATTTCGTACACTTAAGGAGGAACTACCTTTTCCAAACTCAAAACCAATGCTCAACACAATATCATGGAGCCTAAATGCAATTTATACACAAAGCATATATTCAAGGGGGATATCTCCACTCCAAGTCAAGGCATGTTCTTCAACTCATCTCATGAAGTGTATAAGCAACTCATACTCAATACTTAACAACATGAGGAAAATAATGCATATAAGTCATTTCTTTCAAAACTTAGGCTTTTTCATGAACATGCAAATTTAAGGAAATCATGAAAACACATAAAACACACATGACTTCAAAAAAAAGCAAATCAAGAGGAACTCGTTACCTCAAGATAGAATAGGAGGAAAATATGAGGATATCGGGACATCATATCAGCCTCGGCCTACCAAGTAGCCCTCAACTAGATGGTTTCTCCACAACACTTTTACGGAGGCAACCTCTTTGTTCCTCAATTTCTTAACTTGTCGGTCTAGAATCTCAACCAGACGTCTTCATAAGAAAGGTTTTATTTCAGTTCTAACCTTCTAGGGGAACTATGGATGTCGGATCTCCAACACACTTTTTCAACATAGAGACAAGGAAAACTGGATGCACCGATGCCAACTCATTTAGCAAATCAAACTCATGTGCAACCTTACCAACACGCCTCAAAATTTGATATGGGCCTACAAAACGGGGACTAAATTTCCATTTATTCCCAAACCTCATTACACCCTTCATGGGTGAGATTTTCAAGTAAACACCCAATCAAGCACATCTAATTCAAGGTCTCACCTTCTAACATCCTCGTATGACTGTTGTCGACTTTCGGCCGTTCTCAACCTCTCTCTAATGGGTCGAAATTTCTCAATAGCCTCATGAACTAGCTCGAGTCCTATCAAAGCAATCTCACCCACCTCAAACTAACCTATAGGAGATCTACACCTCCTACCATAAAGGGCCTCAAACGGATCCATACCAATACTAGAATGGTAGTTATTATTTTAGGCAAACTCAATCAATGGCAAATGGTCATCCCAATTACCCTTAAAATCAATCACACAAGACCTCAACATGTCTTCCATTGTTTGGATTGTTCGTTCTGCTTCCCCATTGGTTTGGGGGTGAAAAGCCGTACTAAGCTTAACTTTAGTGCTAAGACCCTTTTGGAAAGACTTCCAAAACTGAGAAGCAAAATGAGTACCTCTATTGGAGATAATGGAAAAGGGCACTTCATATAACCTTACCATCTTACTCAAATACAACTTAGCATAGTCGTCCGCCGAGTATGAAACCTTGATGGGAATAATATGGGTCGACTTCGTCATTCGGTCAACTATAGCCCAAATCGAATCATATTGTCGCTGAGTTCATGGCAACCCTACTATGAAGTCCATATTCACATCTTCCCACTTAAAATAGGAATACTAATGTCTTGGGATAAACCTCCCGGTTTCTGATTCTCAACCTTCACTTGTTGGTAATTTGGACACTTGGCCACAAAACTTGCAATATCCTTCTTTATTCTATTCCACCAATAGATCTCCCACAAATCACAGTACATCTTGGTGGCTCCCGGGTTAATAGAATACTGGGAACCATAGGCTTCAGATAAAATTTGTTCCCTTAAGTCATCAACATTTGGAACACATAACCGACCTTGATATCTAAGGACAACATCTCCTCCTTGGGAGAAAGCTTCAACAAACTTTCTAAGTACCGCCTCTTTCAACTCTACCAAAGTCGAATCAAGACATTGCTTTGCCTTGTTATCCGTCGCAAAAAATGATTCTGACCCTTTATGAACCATGACACCACCCTTGGCGGAGTCTACCAACCGAACACCCAATCAGGCCAATCTATGGACATCTCGAGCCTATCATCATCAACATGTGCAACACTACCCATGGATAACCGACTAAGGGCATCCGCCACCACATTAGCTTTACCGGGGTGATAAAAAACACTCATATCATAATATTTCCATAATTCAAGCTACCTTCTTTGGCGATGATTTAGATATTTTTAGGTAAACACATATTGCAACCTTTTATGGTCGGTGAAAACATTAACATGGACCCATACAAATAATGCCTCCAAATCTTAAAGGCAAATACCACCGCCGTTAATTCAAGGTCGTGGGTAGGATAGTTATTCTCATGAACCTTTAGTTGCCTTGAGGAATATGTAATCACCTTACCATTTTGCATAAGCACACATCCCAACCCAACTTTATAGGCGTCACAATATACCACAAAACCATCCGTACTTTCCGGTAAAGTCAACATTGGAGCGGAAGTAAGTCTATCTTTCAACTCTTGGAAACTTTTCTCACATGCTTTGGACCATATGAATTTCGCCTTCTTTTGAGTCAAAGCCATCAAAGGAGAAGCAATGGAGGAAAACCCCTCAACAATTCTAGGCCAACTCTTGACCGCATTAGTCTTAACATGATCTACCTCAATACCCTTACTTGAGACAATGTGGCCTAGAAAAGCCACGAACCTTAGCCAAAATTCACATTTGCAAAACTTTGCATAAAGTTGTTGGTCCTTGAGAACTTGCAATACAATCCTCAAATGGTCAATATGCTCATTCTCGCTTCTTGAATAGATCAACATATCATCGATAAACACAATCACGAACATATCAAGGTATTGTCTAAATACCCTATTCATCAAGTCCATGAAGGCCGCTGGAGCATTAGTCAAACCAAAGGACATCACCAGGAATTCATAATGACCATATCGGGTCCTAAAAGACGTCTTTGAAATGTCTTCCTCTTTCACCCTCAATTGGTGATAACTCGACCGGAGATCAATTTTAGAGAAATAACTTGCCCCTTGAAGTTGATCAAATAAATCATCTATTCTTGGAAGAGGATACTTGTTCTTAATGGTCACTTTGTTCAATTGCCAATAATTAATACACATATGGAGTGAACCATCCTTCTTCCTAACAAACAAAATTGGAGCACCCCATGGAGAGATACTAGGTCGGATGAAACCTTTATCCAAAAAATCCCTCAATTGATCCTTCAACTCCTTAAGTTCCGTCGGAGCCATTCTATAAGGAGGAATAGAAATAGGTTGCATATCCGGGAGAAGGTCAATTCCAAAGTCTATTTCCCTTTCAAGAGGAATACTAGGTAAGTCATTGGGGAAAACTTCCGAAAATTCTTTTACCATGGGGACCGACTCAAGAATAGGGGTTTCAGAATTCACATCCCTCACCCTCACTATATGATGGATACAACCCTTGGAAATCATTTTCCTCGCTTTTAGGTAAGAAAAAAATTGACCTCTAGGCATAGAATTTCCCCTCTTCCACTCAAGGATAGGCTCATTTGGAAACTAAAACTTGACCACTCTAGTCCTACAATCAATAGAGGCATAACAAGAATGCAACCAGTCCATGCCAGAAATAACATCGAAGTCAATCTATCAAGTTCCACCAAATCTATTAAAGTGACTCTATGGGATAAGGAAATGAGACATCTCCTATAGACTCTCTTAGCCACCACAAAATCACCAACGGGGGTAGAAACATAAAAAGGTTCTAATAACATATCGGGAAGCATATCAAATCTCATAGCCACTAAAGGAGTTACAAAGGACAAAGTAGCACCGGGATCAAGCAAAGCATACACATCATATTGAAAGACTTTTAACATACCCGTTACCACATCCGGGGAGCTCTCTTGGTCACCTCTATTTTAGAGCGCATAGAAACGGTTTTGTTTAGGAACATTTTCACCCGAGCCACTTGGACCGGATGAAGGGTAGGGTTGAGCTCTACGACGACTGTCTCCCTCATTTCTAGTACCCAAAGGGCAATCCCTTATTTTATGATCCATTTTACCACACCCGAAGCACGCATTAAAGCCCGCTAGACATTTCTCTTCATGGTTTCTCCCACATTTGGCACAAGTAGGCATCAAAGATTTACCACCATCTCCTTGGGATTTAGGGTTAGACACCCTTCCATTTCTTGGCCTCGGAGGAGAATTTGTAGAACCTTGTCCTAAGAAATTTTTCTGGAATCTAGAACGACCCCGTCCACGTGACCTAGAATGTGCAAAATTGCCATCATCCACTCTAGCCCTTTTTGCCTCCCTAGATCTTTCCTTGAGCTTTTCCTCTTCTATTTGTTGGGCGTGCACCATAAGGCGAGAAATGTCCATGTCATGGACAAGAATATCGGTGCGACATTCTTTGATTACCATGTTGGACACACCCGACACAAACTTACTCATCTTGGCCCTACAATCTGCCACAATGAAAGGAGCATACTTGGATAGTTGAGTGAAGCTCAAAGAGTATTACCTTACACTCATATTTCTTTGCCTAAGGTTGATGAAATCAAGTACCCTGGCCTCTCTCATCTCAAGAGGGAATAATCGATTAAGAAATCCCATTCTATGGGACCCGCTTCCACCGGCCTTGCCTCTTTCCATTGATTGAACCAAATCTAAGCAACCCCTTTGGGTTGGTAAGCGGCTAATTCCGCCTTCTCTACTGGAGTCACACCTATAATAGCAAGTATCTTGTAGACTTCATCGATAAACTCTTGAGGATCTTCCTCAACTTTGGAGCCATAAAATTCCTAAGGGTTCATCCTTGTGAAGTTCCTCACTCTTGACGCTGTCGTACCCATATTTGGGTTCACGGGAGAAACCACCTCTCTATTGGCTTGAGCCATCACGACTTGAGTCAACACTTGGAAATCCGACCTAAACTCTGCATTTGTTACATTATCAACCAAATGATCAATCGAAGCTTGAGGAGGAGCTTGAGGAGGAACCTCTTGATCAAAATTGTCTACTTCAGTCCTTCTAGCATTAGCCCTTCTAGTATTCATATCCTGAAAACCATCGGGTAAGGATTTATAAAAAGACCTTATAGAGTTAGACTATATGGCACGACTTAAAGAAGTGAAGAAGTCAAGTTTCGTAACATCTAATAGCCTCTCATTCATAAATATGGCGCGCTTCACACTTATGAACAAGACTTTACTAAATGTGGTCTGAAACATCTAGAACTATTCTAAACCTTGTGCTCTGATTACCAAGTTTGACACGACCCAGGGGTACCCCCTAGATGTAACAAGGCATATAAGACCCCGAGAGGCCTCATGCACGCCACTTAGCATATCATAACATAAAGTATTAGAAAAGTGCAGGAATTTAAAACTTTTCAATACAATCAAAGTCTTTTATAAAAATGAGCGGAAGTCTAACATAACTGTCTCAACCCATCTAAATAACATGAATAAAGTCTTGGGTCACAGCCCATACAATAGTCCAAGACATAAAGGAAAGTGGTGATCACATCCTCGAACACAATGAGGACTCACCAAAACTTCACTTCCTTGATCAACAAAGAAGCTAGCGCCAAGTGTGAGAATCAATGACGCCGGACCCTACATTTGATAAGAATGTAGGCAAGAGTATGCTTTAGTACAATCAAATACTAAATATGATGGCTAACAAAACACATAGCATACACATTATTCAATATAAGACATAAGGCATAATCATAATCATTGCATAATAAGCATGATAATGAAAGAGAAATACTCCCTTGAGTAACCTTACTTAAGCTTACTTAACCTTAGCCAAGACTTAGGTCATCCGCCTTTAGTCAAGCTTACATCATGGAAGGTATATCTAGCAACACTCCAAGCACGTCAACTTCATATCATAATCACATTAGTCATACTTACTTTTAAAGACATGGGGATTCACATCAATGCCTAGTTCATAAAGGCTAATGGGTATTCGCCTTTTGCCTTACTTACTTTTAGTTCGCGGGTACTCACCTCTACAATCTCATCATATGATGCGGGTAATCGCCTCCACATCATTTCATAAGAAGCATGGGTACTTGCCTCCATGTCCATTCATCATAGTAAGAACGTGGGACTCACATCTTTTTCAATTCTAAGGAGTATGGGAAATCACCTCATATCCTTACATAGGGAGGTCAAGGGTAATCGCCTCTAGCCTCATCATTCATTAAGCATTTTGGTCTAGATTCATTTTAGGTGACCAATCCTTTCAACCTAGAATCATTCATGTGAGTAAATCTTTCACATTCATTCAATCATGCTTATCAATTCATTATGGGAAGTATCCCTTCCACATCATAAACATTAATCAATCAACAATTCATAGTCTAGCCTTTACTCTCAAAGCACTATATCTCATGATCATCATCTATGATTTACTCTCAAGCAATTAACATCATATTCATCATATATGCTTCAATCTAAAGCAATTCTAGTCATAAATCATCAATCTTATAAGGAGATATCTAACCCATAGAGTTTCTCTCACATGGCATCAAACCCAACATGTCAGTTCAACCTTAAAATCACAGGTATAGGTACATGTAATTTCATCCTAAATACATGCAATTGTATCAATTCAACCATAAATAATCATAATCCACTCAACTAGCTCAACATTCATCATAACCCACAACAATGGAAGAAACTCTAACTAGAATTCGAGAAATTCTTTCTAAAATTGTGGAATTCTAGGGGACTCCATGGGAGGAAGGATCCCATGGATGAAAAGCCATCATACCTTAGTCACAAATCCCACAAAATCTTGAAGATTCAGAGACTTAATCTTGACCTAGCTTCAATCTTCTTTTTCTTCTTCCAACTTCTAGACAGGGGATTTGGGTTTTCTTTTGGGATTTGAGAGAATGACTTAATTATGTGAGTTTAGGGGTCTAAAATCCTTATATAGGTGGTCTAGGTCTAGGTAAAATGATACCACTTCAATTTAGTTAAAACCGGAAAAGACCCTTAAGTTCATAAAATAACCGTTCAGGCTTGACCCACAAGACTACAACTGATGGACCATGGTTTGATTTAGAGAGTTTTGGGCCAATCGACAACTCCCCCAATCACAGGCAGTGGACCCATCCACGGGGCATGGGTCCTAGCGTGGTTCATTGTCCTAAGAAGTGTCCTTGGTGCTCTACCCATGAGGCCCACCTACGGGGCATGGGTCCAACTACGGGGCATGGTTGGCCCTTGTTGGTGACACCTGGAACTTCCAACAATTTTCCAAACTTTCCTCTTTCAAATTCGGGGTGTTACATGAGGCTACGCCCTTGACGTAACACGGGACCTAGGATCACGAGCGACCCCAAGCTAACCCTGATTCTGGCATATCATAAGCATACTAAAAATAACTATGTAAAACATAAACTATGCGGAAGCTAAATCAATAGATATCTAAAGAAGAAAAATCCCAACTAGTCTAATTGTAAATATAGCACAATGTACGAGTATTAGTGAACACTGAAACAACACTTAACCACTCTCAAGCTGAATCTACTCCTATATCTGAAAAGCCTCTAACTGAGTTGAGTTGCTGGGACATGCCCCCAACTGACTCTAACAAAACTGAAAAGAAAGACTAAAATAGAACGCATGTTTATTGTCCTTGAAATATGAGGACTCACCCTTGAAGCTGCTGAATGTGGACCAAAAATCGATTTATGCATGATTTGGATGCTGAGTACCTGAACCTACATCATGAAACAATGTTGTGCAAAGTATGCATCATTACTTGAAATGTACTGAGCATGCATGATATAGATACTATGTTGAATAAAGTATATAGGTTGAACAACGCATAACTGAGCAATGATATATTCTGAAACAAGATATGGATATGTAGTGACGTATAACTGAAAAGAACTGAACTGAATGCAATGACCAAGTACTAATTATGAAAGTAACATGCTGAACTAAATGTTGAAGTACATGCTAAATACTTGGTCAGATGCACTAAGATTCTGACTGTGGGAGCTACTATTAACCGATATAAAGCACGTGAGCTAAACGTGGAGTCTGATGTATACGCCTCTTTGAGAGGACCCAATATACCTTGCCAGGGGTATAAAGGCATGACTGCGCCGTGATCACTCATACTGATGCCCAACAGAGGGGACTTATAATCCTATGCGGGCACGTAGTTCTGGGACTTTGAGAGTATGCTAAACCCTAGTCCAACTCGGTGCTAAGTTTACTCCCAACTGAATACTTATGAAGCTAAAATGCACTTAATACTGAATAACTTAAATTATTGTCATGCTAACTGAGAATGCAACATTTTTTGTTTAACTGACCTAGCAAGTATAATTCATGAACTAGGAGAATTTATACAAACTAGGGTTCTGAGTTTTATACAAGGAATTATGCAAAGTCTCCAAGAAAACATACTATTTCGACTATGGATTCGATAGCAGCTGAAATCACAACAAATTCCCAAGATTTTACAAACCCTAGGTCTAAACAAGCTATGTAGAATCAAGGAACTAACTGAATTCTAGGGACCTAGTGGATGAAAGGAACCCACTAGTGAATTCTCACATACATGGTGAAGAAATCTACAGAGAAATTCTTTAGATTTTGTGGCTGAACCTTGAAAAACACCTATGCTTGTTCTTTGGAAGAAACTATCGACTATTCTCTTCTTTCGCTCTAAGTTGGGTGATTTTTTGGAGAATGAGGGTTCTAGGTAGGTTCTGACTAGATTATTTGGCTTAGACTGAGTAAAACGATGTAGTTTAAATGCCCAATGTATAGGGAAAAGGACCAAAACAACCCTGACTTAAAACTGACGAGTGCCATCTACTATAGGACTGATGGGCCGTCATTTGAACTACCAACCGTCGACTGGGTCGTGGTTCATGCTCTGCCCGATAGGGTTTCACTAAAATGAGCATAACTTTTACTCTGAGCTTGGATTTTAGTAAACTCGGTGGAGTTGGAAAGAAGATTCAATTATCTTTAATTTGATATGTAATGGGCCACCTAATTCATTTTGTGCTAAAAGATATGAACGTTTGAAGTTGACTCAAAAGCCATTTTCCTCTAAATAGTTGTTGACCCTCACCTACGGCCAGACCTACGGTCCGTAGGTCCAACCACGGACCAGACCGGTCGGCCGTGGGTGGGATCAGAGATCCCTACATCCTAGACCCCAACGATGGATCCCACCTATGGACCGTATGTCAGACAACTGACCATCAGTGGCTTCCGTGGTTCTAGTACCAGGTCCTGGAAAGCTGCATTTTTTCTATCTTTTCGAATTCGAGGTGTTACGATGGGTGGACCTTATACTTATCATAATAAGGTACTCATTTTTACAAGTCTAGGAGGTTCATTTCAATTTCAACCCAGACTGTATCACAACTATCCCTTTGTGGATTACTCTACGAGGCTTACCAATCAGATTCTATTCAAAGAAATATCTAAGTAAACTTACAAGTGCAATATGAAAGACAATATACACGGATAGGGTCACAACATCCATGGAAAATATTTCTTATGCTAGTATTTTGGTTAAGGTTAATGTTTACCAACCCCTGATGGATAATATTGAAATTGAATCCCCATCAGGATGTTTCCACCAAAAGATAGACTATGAATAGAAACCTACATTTTGTCATCATTGTATGAAATTTTTCCATACAGAGGAGAATTGTTGGGATAAAATAAACTAATGAAAAATGAGCCTTCATTCTAGGAAGCCCTTAGAGAAAGGTGATGCAATAAAGGTAGACGAATTCAAAACAGAGGTGAAAAATAAAATGGGTGGCTCAAATTAACGCCATGGAGAAAATTAACTACATGATCGATCTAGTAGGGGAATTAAAGGTAAAAGGAAAGAGTCCGAGACTTTGCAAAAATACGGTGCATGTGAAGAGTGGGAATCGAGATAGGGGTGAGTAGCGATGTTCACACTAGTAACCATTTTAAATGCTTATAGATAGTCAATGCTTGCTGATAGACATAATGGTGACCCTATCATGGCCCAAAAACGCTCATGATCATATCAACCTAGAATGTAAAGGGCTTGAATCAGCCTAGAAAGCAAAAAAAGGTGAGACTTTTTTTGCAAAAGCATAAGGTGGATGTCTTTGGATATACTAAAACACGAGTACAGAAAAATAAATCAAGTAATGCTCTAAGCTGAAGAGCCTTGTGTTGTTGAAGTTTTATATTGTTTGAGGACTAACAATAGTTTTAGTTTGGGATTTGTCATAAGTGGGTAATTTACCTACTTATATGGTCCTTGAGCTTACCTTATTATACATTTTTAAAATTGAAACAGGTGGTAGTTATGGCATTTTACCCCCCCCCCCCTCCCCCCCAAAAAAAAGAAGAAGATAAGTTTTTATGATTTACATGCATCTGGGTGAAACAAAGTAAAAAGGTGTAAAAAGAAAGTGGAGATAAGCACACAATTTGTTGCTAAGAACTAACATTGATGCGATGCAGTTGCATGCCAACATGCGGCGCCGCATCACCAGTTCACGAACCATAACTCAAGACAGAACGGTTGCTGAAAAGGCTAGTTTTGCGACGAAACGATGCGGCCGCAACTCCAAATGCGAGGCCTCATGTCACCTTTCACTCGACGCAAGTTCGTGATAGAATCATCGTGATACCCAATGCAGTCAAGTTGTTGCGACCATAACAGAGATGCATCACTCAGTAGGTACGTGAAGTCTAATATATTCAGAATTTTTTTTTTGTTATTTTTAGAAACTATAAATACCTAATTTTAGAATTTTAACATGAATGCGTGAATATTCAATTTTTTGGTTTTGCTCGAGTCTTGGAGTGCTTTGTGCAAGAATAACATGCTTTGGGATTTCGACCATTGTTGATTATTGAAGTTAATCTTTTGGTTCTTGATTCTTCCTTTTGGTCATTGTATGCATGTTTTGTTTATTTACAATTCAGCTTCTACACTTTCCATGGGTTACTAACCTCCTAGCTAGGGTTGTGGAGCCATAAAAAGGAAGTAACAATGAGATACATTTACAGAGATAAAAATCCTAGACAGTAATTTTTGTTGTGGTTAGTTCTTTTGTTTTGTATGTATTTTAAAAAAGGTATGTATTAGAACTTGCTTGTATTTTTTACTTGTTTGTAAAAAAAAGTTAAGATTAAGAAAAAGAATAAGGGATTCTTTACTTGTTTTGAAAAGAAGTTAAGATTAGGAAAAAAAATAGGGGATCTTTTTACTTCTTTTGAAAATAAGTTATGATTAGGAAAAAAATAGGGGTTTGGGACTCATGTTCCATCTAAGGATTTGAGACATGACGGTGATAATCTACTTGAGACCTAAGTTAAAAGGTGTTAAAATAATATCTAGTACCGCGAGAACTTAGAGTGATATCTTCTAGATGGACTGGAAGGACTCTAGTTTTACTTAAGAAAGTTGACAATTTTACACCTAAGATTATATAACTAGAGTTTCGTAAAAATAACTAGATCAACGTTATGACCTAAAATGGCAATCAACAACCTTAATTAGTTTCGCCTAGTTATTGATAACAACTGAGTTTTTAGTCACTAAATTATAACACAATCAAGTGTTTTAAATTTTACTTTCTGCAAGCATTTTAAAATAAAAATCATTTGTTCTTGTTACATATATGAGTAATATTCTTGCCATACTCTTTGTGGGATTCGACCCAACGTCATTAGGTTCTATATTTATACAACGATCAATTAATACTTCATCAAGAGGTGTAAATTGAGCATATCACTATGGACCTTTGCAGTACTATATATATATATATATATATATATATATATAGTTGAATTTGGCAACATGTTTTAAGACTTGTGGAAACACTCTTGTTCAAATCCTATTTCAGAATTTGATGGATCAATTTTTCAAGGCCCAATCTTTTTGTGGGCAAAAGTTCAATTTTGTTAAGCACTTTTGATTCCAATCCCAACTGTAGTGAGCAACTCCTTTTAACATCATGAAAGAAACTATATAATCAAACTACTAGTGGGTAACCTATTAATTCTTGTGGAAACAAACTTGAATTTGTTGTATGCATGATTGAAGTAACAATGTAATTGAGAAAAAAAAAGCATTCAAAATAAGATGATATACTAATTTACAATGTGAACCACATTAAGTGTCACTCACCCTAATGGATTTTTGATTGCCAGAAATTAAGATTTCCTAAAGACTTAAACCAAAGGTAAAGAGAAACTATAGATGGAATGAACAAAAAAAGAAGAGATCCAACATATATACTTGTCATATGTATATTTTTACATTATTTGTTTAATTTCCCCTTTTGAGGTAGGAAGAAATATTACTTAATTTTGTTGGTAGGTTTAGGAGGTAGTGTCCCAAAGATGATGTCCCAAAATTTTGAAGTGATTCCATATCCCTTATCTTGAAGTTTGAAATGATGGTCCATATGATACCTCTTGAGTGAATGTGAAATTCCTTTGAATGGTTTGCCATGATGTAAGTAGTAATGTGTGCAATCATAGATGATGTAACCCAACAAACCTCCTCCAAGAAAGGCAGGGGCATATGTGAAAGGTAGTAACAATTTAACTACACTCCATAGCTGCATGCATAATTAAGATATGCATGATGAGTATTTATTTATTTATTAATAAAAAAAATAAGAGAGAAGTATTGAAAACACCCCTAAACTCGGGATAAATTATTAGTTTCATCCTCAAACTATTGACAACTTTAAAAACACTCCTTTACTTGCCTAACTAAATTTAAATACACCCCCATCTTGCAACATGGGTGAAATACACCCTTAAATCCTCGTCAAATTAAGGGGTGTTTTCAACACTTCTCTCGGCTTTTTATTAAGAGTCTCATGCTCCTATGAGAGTTTGAGACCGTGTTGCTATGTCATGTAGAAATCAGGAGTGTATCGAAGTTTAGTTAGTCAAGTAGAAATGTATTTTTAAGACTGTCAATATTTCAGTGATAAAACTAATAATTTTTGTCAAGTTTAGGGGTGTTTTCAGTAGTTCTCTAAAAAAACAATAAATAGGATGAGCTCACTACATCAAAAATGATCTTCAACGAACTGCAATAACTTAATTGTCGCTAATACATTTTCTTAGAATCAATTAGCACTCTTTGTTAGTTATTAAGTAGTTATAGGTTACTTACTGGGAGTAGGAGAATAGCAGTTGCAGCAGGGGGAAAGACAAGTCTTAGTCCATCCATAGGGTGCTTATGGTGACAACCATGAATAAGATAATGAAGTGTATTTGCCCAATATCCACTAGGCTTCATGTGAAATACAAAACGATGTAAAGAGTACTCCAAAAATGTCCATAAAAATATGCCACCAAGTAATGTCAAAAATAGTTCACTAATACCACCACCTCTTTTTAATGATGTCCAAACCAACCAACCTACTATTGGTAACCACACTGATGGAATTGCCCACCAAACCGTTCGAGTTAAAAGCTCTAAAATATCATTTTCAAAAAATCTTGGACTTCCTTTGCTAATAATTGGCTGATGAACCCACTCCTCATATGAATCTCCAAGATGGCCCACCTAATTCATTCAAAATGCCTTTCAGAAAGAATGTCACATAAAATGGGACGAAGAGAATAGTAATATCTGACCTGGAAAACGAGTGGCTTGTTTAAATCCACTGTGAATCCCTGTGCCACCATCTTGGCACCCTGGACCACATCAAGAACAAACTAATTATGAAAAAACTCAAACATAAAAAAAAATATATATGAATGTTAACAAATATTTTTGTTAAATACAAATAAATGCAAAACAACTAAAAACAAATTATTATTGTTGATATACATGTGAAAAGTTTTTAAAGTTTTATCAACCAATATTTAAAATAGAATAAAAAGATTGAGCCAATAATTTGTTTTGACATAACAAAAGTAGAAAAAAATTCTTCAAATTGCATAGATCTAAAAGGAAAGAGAATTAAAAGAAGAACAACCTAATGACAGTGTTGTTTGATCTCTGAATATTACTTTGGAGAAAATTTCTTATGGGAAAGACAAAAAAAAATCAAGATAAAATATGAAGGAAAAAAAAGGGTAAAAATATAGTCAGATATGTCAAGTCGCTAGGAACACATGGGAAATAAGAAAAACACAAAAATGCCTAAGATTTAGGAGAGCCTTACACAGGTAAGCAATTTAGCACAACCTCAAAATATTTAATACTCACAACACCAAAATTTATTTTTTAAAAATTATTTTGTTACATATAATATGTTTAGTTTTTACATGTGATCGACCTCCCAATATAATCCATTTTGTAAATATTATTATTGTGATTGTAATTAATTTATTATACTGATATTAAATTTGTATTGATACATGAAAACATACTTTAAATTATAAGGTAAAGGAAAAACAAATACTCTTTTATATATGAACAAAATAATATAACAGAATTACTTGTTACAAATTAACAATTACAAAAAGTATTTTGGTAAAGTAGAAGATGACAACCTGAAAGTTGCGATGGAAAAAATTGAAAGTCATCAGCCAAGAGGTTAACAACACAATAGTTTTGCCACTAGATCCGTATCACAATGTCAATATTTTTAGTCAATATTTTCTTACTAATCAAACACCAAAAAAATAGTAACAAAATCACTTATTTTTCAAGAAAACGCTTTGTGGAATTAACATATTCCTTCATACATACCAATGTAACGCACCTAAACTTCTAAGAAAAGATTACAACCATCCTTTGTAGGTGTATAGGTATGAACCCAATTATTTCTAAGTTGTAAATATATGTGAAAGTCCTTTACTAAGAGGATGTTTGGATTGTTGGTGTTTTTTAAAAATGGGGCAGCACAAAAAGATTGAAAATGTCTCTCAATGGATTGAAATGACTTTCAATAATTTTATTAAGCATTGAGGGGCTTTAAATAGCCAACAAAAATACATAATCTGCATAATTTGAAATTTAAACAACCTAAAATATCTCAACAACATAAACAAATTAACTAAAATTCAAAATTCAAATTTATTTCAAACTAAATAACTTATTTTGCTACAAGTTACTGCAGTAACTAAAAACAAACTTCAACACTCCTCCTTTGCTTTAGTTACTGCAATTGAAAAAAATGCTCCTCCTCAATTTTTGCTTTGGTAGTTGATGCTGGATTTTTTTCATTGTTTTTGAACTTACAAAATTTCTTCTTTTTTCTTTTTCTTCTTTTGATTTTGTTTTTCAAAAACACATGTGATGACATTGTCTTGTGTAGAAGTTTTTTTGAAAGTGCTTTAATCTGAACTTTTTTATGATTTGCAGAGAGAGGTTGCAAGGGTTTTTCTTCCATCACAACATCACATATCACATAGATTTCAAAATATGATTTTATTCTCACAGACCAAATTTGATAGTTTTTGTCTATGAAGATTTTTGGGGCATTCAAAGAGAGGCTATTGCTTGCCATTATTTTTGTTTAAAAATTGGTTTAGAAATGCCTGTGCATTGAAAAAAGCACGGGTTGAAAAGGTAGCCCTTATGGGTTAAAATGGGTAGCCCTGATGAGTTAAAAGGTAGCCCTTACGGGTTAAAAATGTATGGTAGTTCTTTGAAAGATTTCACAGATCCCTTAAGATCAATGAAGCTCTGATACCACTGTTGGTGTTTTTTAAAAATGGGGCAGCACAAAAAGATTGAAAATGTCTCTCAATGGATTGAAATGACTTTCAATAATTTTATTAAGCATTGAGGGGCTTTAAATAGCCAAAAAAAATACATAATCTGCATAATTTGAAATTTAAACAACCTAAATTATCTCAACAACATAAACAAATTAACTAAAATTCAAAATTCAAATTTATTTCAAACTAAATAACTTATTTTGCTAAAAGTTACTGCAGTAACTAAAAGCAAACTTCAACATGGATTAGCTTAAAAGTTGGTCAAACGTACTTTTAAGTCAGCTTTTGACTTCTGGAAGTGTTTGACAAATATAAAAAATAACTTAAAATAAGTAAAAAATGACTTAAGATAAGTTGAGAAGTGTTTGGCAAGGTCAAGAATGACTTAAAATAAGTCAAAAACCAAAAGTAGGTCTCCCCCTACTTTTTATTTTTTGACTTAAAAGTCATTTCAGTTTGACTTTTTATTTTTGACTTAAAAACTACTTTTTTAAGCCAATTCAAACGGGCTCTAAGTGTAGTAAGTGTATCGGATGTGTTTTAGGGTCGTAAGGTACCTCAAACACCAAACTAAGTTCAAAACATTTCTATTGGCTAAGCTTTCACATGAGTTCATACAAGGGTCAATTTCCAATGATCATATCTCTTGGCATATAAAGAGTTGTTAGCCTATAATCTATAAAATTAAAGGTCTATGAGTCTTGTTTCCAATGCCACCAAGTTTGCATCAATCGGAGTTCGAAGTAGAAAGTTATGATTGTTTTACTAGAACATGTCTCGAATGAAAAATTCGGCGATGACGCCTGTCCATTCAGCGAATCACTAATACTTTGGCGTATTACGGATTGCATCACCGAAATAGCTCGAAAACCTTCCAAAACTATTAATTTTGGTGCCACACTTTGGCGATCCGTCGAATATTTTGGTGATGTGCCTCCAAATCGCTAATTTGGCCAACAAGATTCATTAAAATATTATTTTTTTCGATCTTCCTGGTGTTCTTACATTCCTAGAGGGTTATTATTGTCTTTATACACTCAATTAACATCCTTATACGTATAGCAACTCTCAAATTTTCGATCGAAGTCTCCCTTCTCCCGAAGATCAAGAACTTCAAGGAAGAAATTTCTTCAATTACGCAAGATCTAAAGGCTCCAAGTTCAAGATTCTCTTCAAGAATCCTAAGGTTTTCAATCAAGATTCTTTCCCAAACTTCATCTCCAAGAAATACATAGAAGGATTTCTCAAGTTGAAGCTATAAGGTTCCAAGCCCAAAGCTTTCCTCTAATAATTCCAAAGATTCAGGTGTGTAGGACTTCAATGAGGAATTCTTTTCATCCTCATGTCAAAATATTCTCAATTTTCATGAATTTGATTCCATAATTAGGGTTATTAAACCCACTTTCGAATTTATCATATTTATGACCTGAATGATATGATTTCTTGAACTTCTTATATAGATTCTTGAATATTGCACTTCATTTTGACACTTAGTAAACAAGTTTTCCATTGCTATGCTTATTAGTTTTGACATGTTACTCTTTATGATTCATAAACATTATATTTTAAAACATGATTTTAGAGTCTTTATATTATTATGAAAGTTATTTAAGAAACCACAAGATATGCATGTTCTAGAAATTTTCTCATGATTTGAGAGATATATTTTAGAAGAGATTTTAGTATATGATTTTAGAAAGAAAGATTGAGTTTTGTCTCACACTTTATTCAGACAAATAGATAGTTTATCTAAATATTAGCATATCATATGAGCATATTATTTTGGGAGAATTATTTAGCTCCGAGAGGATACATGTTTAGAAAATTCAAGTCCCATAACTACGTGTCATCGTAGGTTATAAGTATGTCACTTTGATGATCAACTCTTTTAGCCCTTTGAGGCTCAATTAGTGGATCCAAATTAGATAGATAAGTTCTATACCCCGTCAAGGCATAGGGAAGCCCTCCCCAATCAGGTAAGTTGGTGCATTATGAGCTCACAGTGTGTATGTCGATTATAAGAAACTCTTCACTCAAACATTATAATTTTTACATGGACATAGTAATAGATAAGATGTCAGATAACATTATTTTCACATATATATCCTTTTAGCTATGATTTTGAAAAGTATGGTCTTAGATGTACATTTTCTTTCAGACTAATTTATTTATGATCTTTCACTGAATTCTTCTTCGGTTGATATTTACATATAATTGAAAGATTCATTATGGTCCCTTTCACAACTTATAATATAGTTATAAATTGAGCTATTTAGTTTTGTTCGTATATATTCAGTATCTTCCCCGTACTGGTTGCATACCTCTTATATGCTACATTTTTCAAGTAATATAGATATGAGTGATCATTCTCAGGCTTGTGGGTGGAGAGTAGTAGTTCATAGTTCAACACTTCGCAAATCCTCCTCATTTGGTGTAATGACCCTCCAAGTAATTTCCTCTTTATTGCGTTATTTTCATCATTTAGAGGCTTTCTTAGAGCGACCCAAGTCATTTATGACTTAATGGAATTGACAATTCGGTCACCTAGTCATTCATTTGGTTTTTGTGTAAATTTTTATATTTTGGAGCTTTTAAAACTTTAACGTTTGGCTTCGGTTGTAACTTAAAGTAGAGAGCTTTAGAATGCAATTCTGACTGTTCTATTAGTTAAGGAATGTGAGTTTGGTCTGGGAAAACCTTTGGTACGGGATCCGAGGCTTCTGGGCTCATTTCGAGCTATCGTCTGAATTTTGGCTTTAAATTAAGTTTGGGTGTAGGATCCATTTTTCTTCTAGATGGACCTTTGTTGGAAATTTTGACATCTTCGTTTGGGATGGCAATGGGGTGGGGCAAAGATAGGGCGGGGTAGGGCAAGGGTTTAACGGGGCAAGATAGGGCACTACTTAAATGGGGCGGGGTAGGGCAGGGTGGGTCAAAGTTAATATTCTTAAAACTTTAAAAGGGCCGGGCAGGGATGGGTTTTATTGGGCCAAAATGCCCATTATTTCAGCTGAGCTTTGGCTGATCCCAAAAGCAAAATAGAATAATGCAGATTAACATTATAAATAATTGGTGACATTTATATTTTGTTCTCCTCTTTCATTTTTATATTTTATTGAATATACTTGGACTTTAAAGATAATTAAGATGTAGATATTCAATAATGATTGAAAATGACTTATTGTTAAAATGAATAAGTCACGTACTTTCTTAAAGTTTTTGCTTCTATTTTCCGCAGAAGAAATGCTAACAACAAATATATAGAACAAAATATATTGAATTTTATAACTTACGATAAAAATGCAGACTCCAGAAGTTTTTTTTCCCTTTTTGTTGATTTTTCTGAATATGGAATCTTTTTGGGTGTGTTTGTGTAGGTGGAGGAAAGTTTGTTTTGGACAATTTAAATAGTAGAATATTTTAATGGTAGATTTTTCATTGATGATTTTTTTGTATTGATAGTTGTTCTCCTTTGCCATTAAGAACAAGTATATAGAATTAATAAAACATATAAAAAGTGCAAATTAAAACTTAAACGGGGCAGGGTGAGGCGGGGCGGGGCGGGGAGGGTTACAACATTGAAAATATTTGAAATGGGGCGGGGTAGGGCCGGTTTAAATCTTAGAAGGTCGAGGCTTGCCCTGACCTAACCCACACCCCAACCCGCCCTATTGCCATTCCTAATCTTCATTGAGCCTAGAATATCAAATTTTGTGGGGGTAGCATAAATCATTTGCGTGCACAGAGTTCCAAACGAATCCTGATCCCTCATGGATATTTGCCAAATCGAACTTGAGTTGGTGCAGCCTTTGAACCTGTTAAGTTCCATGGCAACAAGGATTAAATAAGCAATACCTCCCAAAAATCACTTTCAAAAAATTGAGGTCCTTCCTTGTTAACTATAGCCTGGTGAACCCACTCTTGATAAGCTTCTCCAAGGTGGCCAACCTGAGAACATACTCCAGAAGTCAGAAGGAAAATTGAATTTAGACACCTACGGATAGATATATTGTAACAATTGGGAAAAGGTGTTTACCTTATGAACTCAAATTACAAAATGGTCTTCTATTAGACAAATGCAAACAGATTTAGACCATCGAAGCAGATGAGCATGAGGAGAAAGAAACTACAAGATTAACTTCAGGAATGATACGTAGAGTTGCAGTTGATAGGACACAAACAAGGATACAACAAATAAGTTTGAAAATAGCAGAAAAGAAGGATATTTTGAAAGTGCACCAGGGTGTGGCCTAATGGTAATGAAGTGGGAGAAGAACCACAAGGTGTCAGGTTCAAATCCCAACATAGGCAAAGAAATATGCCTAAGCCTTGGTCGACAAAGTTAGCAAACACCTGTGTTGGGTGGGAGGTAGGCATCCGGCAAAGTAGTCGAGGTGTGCGCAAACTGGCCCGAAGACTACCATCATCAAAAACAATAATGAGATGGCAGTAATGCAAATCTTGATTGAAGTGAAATGGTTGTTTCTCTATATCGTTATAATAACAGTATAATGGCAGAGTGAAAAACACAGTCATAAGATTAAAAAGTGTAGTTAATTCGTGCTTTCATGTAGCCTTTTTGACAGCTACAACCACAATACCTAAAATACACAACATAGCTTCTTCATTAGAGTTAGTAGTGAGAGCAATTTATAAGTCCAGTGGAAAGTGGAAACCATGAATCATATTAGGACTAGATTATGATTTAGGTAATACTCGTCACTTTTCCTAATTATCAACAAAAAGCAGCTTAAGACATGTATATGTGAATTTGGAGAAGAGAAGACAAAAATAATTGCTTATCAAAACCATTATACACCTAGTTTAAAATGAATTTCAATCTAAAGGTTGTCTTATGGTTCACTCAATCATATAGCAGGAACTAAAAAGTAGCTCTGAAATTGAACTTATTAAGACAATCATTTTTCCATTATCATTACACTGGTTTGAATCATTAAGCTTGTTTAAACATTACAGACTGCCTAATGCTTCAAAAGTAAAAAGGAGCCAAATTTCAACAAAATCTGAACTTTGTTCCAAAAGCTAATGTAAAAATTCACTTAATATAAGTCTAAGAATCATATTTTTCAAGCAAATCCAGAATGTACTTTGATCCAGATGTACTTTCACAAAGAGCAAAGAGAAAACTTACCCAGTAGGATTTTAGATGTGAGATTCCACTGTAGTTAAAGCACAAACTGCTTCACTATATAACCAGATATTTTGTTTTTATATATTAGGAAGAGAATATACTTTTTTTGTGATTAAGATGGTAAGATGTAGATCGCTGAGATTCTCACGTGAACCTTGCCAATCTGGAGTTGTCAATATGATTTGGTCCAGCCCATTTGGATTAGCCCATACGTGTTTTGGAATTTGACAGACAAGGCTAGGTTACTAGCCCATTATTTTGATGGGTGAGAACACATCATGCTCAATACATCACTATGTGGGCTGCGGGATATGCTGGGTCAATCCACTTTTTTTTTATAAAAAAAACTGATCTTTTTTTAATCTAAATTCTTATTTTGAAATATTAATATTAATATCCACGAGGATTGGTGAAAAGGATTACGTATTATTCATTTGTTAATTCAACATAACAAGCATATCATATCACAAACAATTATTTAAATTTAAAACGGGGTAAAATGATCACATGAGAATTGTTTCAATATCACAAGTATCATATCCGAAGCAACACAACAGGGGGTTTCTTCAAGAACAGAAAAGACTAGGGTGTGTGCAATTTAAATGGAGCTTCAACTTGATAGTTAATAATTAACTAGTCCACAATCAATCATAACATGGATAACATTTGACTAACAATTATATTCAGAGTTTTCTCGTTCCAATGAATACGTCTGTCTTGGATTTTTCCGAACTATAAACCTTGCCATTCAAAAATCCAAACTTTGGCTTGAGTGAGTATAAACTATCTCTACCTTTAATCCTTGAATGGAAAATTAATCAGATTGGGACTATCTATACCTCAAATTCAAGGATTAAATTTCAAGTCCTCACTATTGAATTCTTACCCAACTCCACTTCCCAGTGATTAGAGATTTCAATCAATTGGCAATCATCAATTTTTATCTAAACGTCTCAAACACAACAATAAATCCATATATATTAATAATTAATTTTAAGAATATTTAATCATTATCCAATCAAGTTTACACACTCATCATGCACGCACAACCCTAGCAAGAAATTTAGTTACTCATAGATAAGAAATGGAATATATACCATAATAGTAACACTCTTTTACGTTCATCTTCAACACCTAGAATTAGATAAAAGCTTGAATGTATCACAAATGGTGTTTTACTTACTACTTGATTCTACAATGTCTAATATTGTTAATATCTCAATTGGAGAAGAAGAGTATAGTACAAAATTACATACATCCCTAAATTGACATTGAAACCTTCCAAAGGTAGTTTTTTGCTCAAGTACAAAATTGCCCTTAAAATCTCATCGGCCTCACTAGCATTGCATATGCGAAACACATATGCACTTGTGCTACATGCATATGCGTCAACAACTTAATATCATTTTTGTCTAGTAGAGCCTGCACTTGTACCTGCAAAATGTAAGTGCACTTCTGCTACATGAAGGTGCAAGTTGCAATTTCTTCTTCTTTTAAATGTGTTGCACCTATAAAACTCAAGTGCACTTCTGCCAAGCATTGGTTGCTTATCAAGTTGTTCAGTGATTTTTCAGCTCAAATCCTTCATTCTTCTCAAGTTCCCAGGAATGTCTGCATGTACAAGAACAAGAGCCTAAAATCTCTTCATTAGCATTAAAACATAATAATAATTCACGCTTAAGAGACGAATAAGTTGTTAAAATACCAATCTTTTAAACCTCCAAATATGAACTATTGTTTGTCCTCAAGCAGAACACTCACAAAGCACATGATTGACTCGAGATAAACATGACATTAGTAAATTCACAACTAAATAGTATGACTCAAACAAAAAAAAAACAGCAAAACACTCAAAATAAAAGACTATATAAATGGAAGAAGTATTCGTCAAAATTCAAATAATTTTGCTTGTTCATTGATTATTGTAACATCATCAAAGACACTTCATCCAATACTAAGTGTCAACGATCGTTAAGTAGTAATATAATCCAACTATGTGAGTTGGGGTCGAGTCCCAAGGGAGTGGTACGTATTTGAGAATCAATAGAAACTCATGAATATGATCAAGTCAATCATAGCTAAAAACATTTACGAATAAAAGCATGGTTCAAATTAGGGGTGACACAAGTGTCAAATATCAGGGTGATTTGATTTCAACAATCAGCTACAACAGCAAATAACACGAAAAATAGTAAATATAGAGACAGGTTCTTGGGATGTGATTGGATTATGGGCTAAGGTAGACAATTGGGTAATTGCAATTAATAGTGAATAGCTGTAAATCAGTGAATAAGCTAGACTTTAGTGAGGATAAACTTTCTCTCGAACAATTTACCTCGAATCAAATTGGTTTCTCTCGAACACCAATAAGTAGCAAGTAGGAACAACCTTTGTTTTAGTCCATTCACTCTCTTGAGCTGAATATGTGGAAAAGGGTTTAGGGTTCACTCTCTCGAGCTGAACCCATGACAACCCAATACCCACAGACCATCAATTCAACAATCTTGGTTTGAAAACCTCTCTCCCGAGCAAGCAAAAATACGAAGGTAGAGTTGCATTTGCAACTACAACCCTTTAGATTAAGCCATAATTACTGAATGAAATCACTTTTAAACAACATTTACACTATTAATAAACAATACCCAGCAACTAAATCAACCATAATCACATAATCA
Source organism: Solanum acaule (assembly GCA_036250505.1). Classification (NCBI taxonomy): domain Eukaryota; kingdom Viridiplantae; phylum Streptophyta; class Magnoliopsida; order Solanales; family Solanaceae; genus Solanum; species Solanum acaule. The sequence continues at coordinate 33,427 of JAJOOR010008975.1, forward strand.
CATAATCACACCCTAAGAATTGGGATTTTAGCTAGACATTATAAAAAGGTAAAAATCGTTACCAAATTGTGTTTCCATCAACTGGGTAAGATTGATATTGTCTTTACAAAGGTCTAAGATGAAGAATCTTCAACACCCACTTCCAATTTCTTAGAAATGGAAATCTTCAAAGCTAAGAAAATATTGTCTTCAAAAACTCAGTTCTAAGCTCTAAACTTGAAAACTGAACAATAAAATGATTGATACAAAAACTGGATTAAAAACTGCATACTAAACTAAGAATTTAAAAACGTATTTATAGTCGCCAAATATGTGCTGCGAAGGACCATTCAGCGCAATAAGTCGGGATCGCCGATCCACTTGGCAATCCGCCCTTTGGTCAATTCCATCGCCTTTTTGCTTTGGCCTTCAGCATCTTCAAGTTCTGAAACTTTGGGCAATATGGCACTACATTGCGGAACCGTTCGACGACTCACCAGATACTCCTTTCTATCGCCGACTTGCCTTTCTCCTTCAGGGCTTGGCACACTAGAACATTAGGTGAGACATTAGCCATTCGGTGACTCGCCCAATGGATTAGGCGATCCTCAGGCCTTTTTTTCCTTGTCCTTTTAGCTGCCTTGTTTCTTTTTGCTCAATAGTGTCCATGCTTTGTTCCTTAATCCAAATACCTGAAATTCAAGGATTTACATCAGTTATTGGGACAAAATATGCATTTGAGGATACTTAATCTATTAAAATGAAGCCCTAAATGAGTCCAAATCGTGGACTCATCAACACCCCTAACTTAAACTTTTGCTTGTCCTTAAGTAAAACTCAAGTTCAACAGATCAAAAAGGATGTCTCAAACAGTGCTACACAACACTCAATCATGAATGCACACAAAAAGACTCAACTTACTCATGCAAGGATCAATTGTGCAATCAAAGATTCAAGTTGTGACTCACCATTATCAAAGAATCTCAAGCTCACAATACTTGCTTCAAATGCAAGTTCAAGCTCAACAAAGGTACTCAAATGCCCTCACACAAAGAATGATTCCATATTCCCACACAATGGTTCACAATTTAAAGCTCCGGAATCAAATGCAACGCTTACACTCACAAAGATGAACACAATGCATGACTTCACCCATAGGTTTGCCCGTATTTTCCAATCAACCCTTGTTTCAGCTCACTCAAGATCAAAAAAGTCTTTTCAAGGCTTGTAACGGGGCTGAGTGCAACGGTATGGTCATTTAGGCTCAATGGTTGTAATCCTCATGACATTTGGTGTGAACAACACTTAATTTCCTTTTCTTCATCATCGTCATTCGTGCTCAAAAGTACCCATTATTCACTTTCCATGGACGGTTGGAAACCTTATTTTCTTTGTATTTTCACAACTTTTTCATTCTTTTCTTTTTTTTCTCTATTCTTTTTTTATATGGAGGGGTTCCATTTTTCTCAAAACCATGGGTCAAAGGAAACTTTCTTGCACTTGTTGATTTACCTTCTCTTTCACCACACCCCAAACTTAGGCTTTTGGCCTAAGTTGGCTATTCAAAGAAACCACAAATCATGAGAATTATAGGTAATGGATCAAGAAAGGTCACAATTTTATCAAGTTTCTTCCAAGAAAAGGTTCTGGCTCAAGGGGTGCTCAAGCGGGGTTCACACACTCACAAGGTAGGCCAACAAAAGAGGTATAATGTCAAATTGTTTCACTCTTCAAAGTTTCCTAAGATCATCTCAAGAGGTTGCCTCACTTAGTTAACTGGACCAATGGGGAAAATTCTAGGTGTCATCACATATGGTTCACGGTAAGCTCATCACACAAGGCATTGACACCAATGTCAAACAAGACTCCACACTTTCGCTAGTGTGCAATGTTCATCACAAGAGACTCAATTAGATACTTGGCTAGTCACAACGAGATGCAAAGAGTTCACATATTGTCTATGCAACTTCATTTGGCCTCATCGTAGCCGCACATTCATTTTTGTTCGATTATGATCACTATTAAAGTCATCAGTATTGATCAAAACTGATGCTCAAATTTGCAAGAGAACAACCACATTTAACACAAACAAGAGGTGGCACAAATTTTTTGGAAGGGTCCAAAAATCATTAGCAATTAAAAACAAGGAGCCACAAGCTCAATCATCCACAAAAACAGTGTAACACACAATTATAACTCAAAACCCAAATATATACACAAAACTAGAGAGTCACAAAAGGTCACACAAAAGGTGGGCCTCACTCCACCACAAATAAAGTCATTTGTCCTCAAATGCAAACAAAAATAAAATATCCAAAAGTTAAAATAAAGCAAGACAGAGAGGGAGGTAAAGAGGGATCTTGTCTACACAGTCGCTCCATCTATCTGGGCATCAGTGCCCGGTGCATCAATCTGATCTTGCGCATCAGTGCCCAGAGTCACCTCAGAAGGAACAACTCCACTAGATCCACCCATAGATGCCTCTGTCAGCGATGTTTGGATCACTGACTGCACGATCGTCTCCTCAAGATCCGGCAAGTCTCTATATATGCTCTCCTCCCTGATCTCTATCAGCTCCTCGTCGGTCTTTGCCTCCGACTCATCAACTACTGGATTATCCCTAGGCACATCTCTGGTGGTAGTCGGAGGAAACTCAGAAGTCTCAGGAGCATCCAAATCATCTACAACCTCCAGTAATGAAGTGAAGTTAGTAAACTTTAGATAGTTTACATCCTTCCACAAATCAGTAACTTCGGCTTTCAAAGCCGTAAGCTTGGAGGTCTCCCCCTGTCTACTCTCAAAAGCCCCGACTCTCGTGGTGAGAGTATCAATGAAAGTCTAGAGGGGGGTCAGTGCAGCAGTGATAACACTCTCAATCATCTAAGGGATGGCTCTCTCTAGTCGGGTCACCCTCACGTCAGCTGAATGGGCCAGATGCCCCATCTTCAGGATCTTCGCCTGAGTAATCTTAGCCAGCTGGTAGGAAGTGGAGGTGCCTAGAGCCTGTGAAGAAGAGGAAAGGGCAGAAGTACCTGAAGGCCTGGAGGTTAGAGTAGGCAAAGATGCCTCTGCATGTATCAAATCTATATCCACCTCTAGGGATGTGTCCACTGGAGCTGCCCTCCTCCTATCAACCTCTTCTCTAGTATACTAAACCTCAATACGCCGAATGTCAGTGGAATAGGAAAGGGTAACCTCAAAATCTCTCGCAGTATCCCGAGGCACTCCAGTACGCCGACATAACTCCGTGATCAGTATTGGGAATGGAAAAGAAGTTTGCTTCTGCTTGGCCCTCATAGTCATTTCCTGCTCAATGATAAGTCCCAGGTCAATGCGCCTTTTGGATATGATAGACCCAAGGCATGTCGCCTTAGAATGGCGGATGAGAGACTCGTTCTGGGATGGCATCATGGTGCTGCTGATAATGCCAAACCAGAACGGGGCAGTAATACTCAGGTCTCTCTTCTCAATGGAGACTCCCGCCTCGATCCACCTTGGGGTGGTATACGAAATCAGAGGTGCCAGCCAGCCTTTAACTCATCTAGTGACTGAGCGATCGGCAATCCCTCTTAGGGACTTGAAGAATGCACAGCCCTGTCGAAAACAATGTAGATGTACTCACTGCTACACCCAACTTCTTTACCCCGAACCATGACCGACTTAATCTGTCTAAACTCGCTTGCCTTTTTCTTGCTCTTTGGGACCAAGTCACTGTATGCTGTGTAGAATTCCCGAATCCATGAAGGAATATAGAGGCTTCAGGGCCTGCTGAACTACTCGAATCTGTGGAAATGGAGGGTGTCCCTCACATCTGAGTACTTGCCTTCCAGGCTCTCTGTCGATAACAACTTCTCCTTGAGGATGGTTCGCAAACCATCACCTTTCAATCTATTCAAAAGCTTGGGAGGAGGGATGATTGGTGGCATAGGAGCCACAGGAGGTGCCAGAGCTGGCACTAAGTCTGCTGGTGTGGGAGTATGAGGGACTCTGACTTAGTCAGGACGAGATCTAGCTCAAATCTTAGCCCGCCGGGACTATAGGGGTTGGTCATCCTCAGACTCAGATAGGGCAGCCTGGGAGCCAGTAGTTACCCTATCAAATATGGGCCTCTTGCCCTTACCTTTGTCGCTAGGTGGAAGTTCTTGCCCAACCGTAAATGCCGATTAAATTGATATTGAAATGTTAGGCAACAATGTAATACCAATCCGAGCACAAATCAACGACTAAAATACTATAGAAATGCAACAATATAGAAACTAAAGCTCGGCTATGAGTTTTGGGAGGATCAACAGTAAGGGAAAGTGAAGAGTTTGAAAGTTTAAACCTTTGTTCTTTTAAAAACTGTCCAGTTCTCGGCCATTCAACGACATTAGTCGTGCTCACCGACCCACTCGGCGACACGCCGAGTGGTCATTTACCTCACCGAGTTTTACAAGATCTCCAGTTAATGTGGGGATCCAAACGGCGGATTAGATCGTGATCGCCGACCTGGTCGGCTACTCGTCAATCATTTCCTGGGCTCGCCGAGTTTTATAGACTCCAATATAATATTGTCTTGAGTCCAACAACGCTCTAGGTCGGGGTCATTGACCTCTTCGGAGATTCACCAACTGGACCTTTATCTCGCCAACCTGCACTTTTCAACCACTTTTCACACTTTAACCTGCACAATCAACACACCATTATTTCCAAAACAAATACTAAAGCGATAAAACCTTGGGTTGCCTCCCAAGAAGCACCTTAGTTAACGTCGTGGCACGACGCGATTCCCCACTTAAGTTCCATTAGTGAGGTTTGCCTCATTCTCACAAGGAAACCTCCCTTCTAGTTCTAGGTAGAAGTCATTCAGCATTGGTCCAACCCTAGTAGCTGAATGAGCATGAAATGTGAGGTCGTCATTTGGTTCAGCATCAAGACGTTTTCTCTTATCTCCTCCAACACTCTGTCGTGTCCTTCAACTTTATGTAGAATGATTAAGAGGACCTCTTCAATTTTCCCGCCCTCTTGCTTCTTCATCTTTCGACACTTGTGAGGGGGGATGTACTTGTCCGTCTTTTTGGACAGTGCCTTAAAGTCCTTGACCTTTTGGGCCAAGATAGCCAGCTAACCCAACAATATGGCTAAGTGTTGGTCCTTCTCAGTCTCCTTGTTGGTTTTGGCCACACAATCAAAGAGTTAAGATGCGGTCTCATAGGAGTGTCGCATCAAGCAGCCCGAAGAGAGTTGGTCAGCTATTATTCTATTTTCGGGGCTAAGACCCCGGTAGAAACATTGCAGAAGTAGTTTATCTAGAATCTCATGAGTTGGGAATTGCTGCAATAGGATTTTAAACCTTTGCCACAACTCATACATGAACTCACCCTCTAATTACTTGAAATTTAGGATGTTATCCCTAAACATCACCAATCTCGAAAGAGGGTGATCCATTGGGTTACAGTTGCTACCAAATATGCTCCAAGCCTCTGCTCAAAATAGCAACACGCAAACAAAAACTAAAAATTAAGTAAGTTTACTAAAACTAACAAGAACAAAATTCAGCTTAACTAAAAATTCTCAAGTAACACCACTCCCCGGCAGCGGTGCCATTTTAATTATTATAACATCATCAAAGACACTTCATACAATACTAAGTGTCAACGATCGTTAAGTAGTAATATAACCCAACTATGTGAGTTGGGGTCGAGTCCCAAGGGAGTGGTACGTATTTGAGAATCAATAGAAAAGCATGAATATGATCAAGTTAATCATAGCTAAAAACGAATAAAAGTATGGTTCAAATTAGGGGTGACCAAGTGTCAAATATCAGGGGGATTTGATTTCAACTATCAACTACAACAACAAATAACACGAAAAATAGCAAATATAGAGACCTGTTCTTGGGATGTGATTGGATTATGGGCTAAGGTAGACAATTGGGTAATTGCAATTAATAGTGAATAGCTGTAAATCAGTGAATAAGCTAGACTTTAGAGAGGATAAACTTTCTCTCGAACAATTTACCCCGAATCAAATTGCTTTCTCTCGAACACCAATAACCAACAATTAGTAACTACCTTCGTTTTAGTCCATTCACTCCTTCGAGCTGAATGTGTGGAAAAGGGTTTAGGGTTCACTCTCTCGAGCTGAACCCATGACAACCCAATACCCACAGACGATCAATTCAACAATCTTGTTTTAAAACCTCTCTCTCGAGCAAGCCAAAAACACGAAGGTAGAGTTGTATTTGCAACTAAAACCCTTTAGCTTAAGCCATAATTACGGAATGAAATCACTTTTAAACATCATATACACTATCAATTAACAATACCGAGCAGGTAAATCAACCAATAATCACATAATCACACCCCAAGAATTGGGGTTTTAGCTAGACATCATAAAAAGGTAAAAATCGTTACCAAAATGAGTTTCCATCAACTGGGTAAGATTGATATTGTCTTTACAGAGGTCTAAGATGAAGAATCTTCAACACCCACTTCCAATTTCTGAGAAATGGAAATTTTCAAATCTTCAAAGCTAAGGAAATATTGTCTTCAGAAACTCAGTTCTAAGCTCTAAACTTGAAAACTGAACAATAAAATGATTGATACAAAACTGGATTAAAAACTGCATACTAACTAAGAATACAAAACGTATTTATAGTCGCCAAAAATGTGCTTCGAAGGACCATTCGGCGCATTAAGTCAGGATAGCCGATCCACTCGGCAATTCCCCCTTAGGTCAATTCCATCACCTTTTTGCTTTGGCCTTCAGCATCTTCATGTTTTGAAACTTTGGGCGATGTGGCAGTGCATCGCAGAACCATTCATCGACTCATCGACTGCTCTTTTCTATCGCCGACTGCTCTTTTTCATCGCCGACTTAATTTTTTCCTTCAGGGCTTGGCACACATGAATATTAGGTGAGACATTAGCCAGTCAACGACTTGCCTAATGGATTAGGTGATCTTCAGGCCTTCTTTTCGTCATCCTTTCAGTTGCCATGTTCCTTTTGGTCAAGTGTCTATGCTTTGTTCCTCAATCCAAATACCTGAAATTCAAGGATTTACATCAGTTATTGGGAGAAAATATGCATTTGACGACACTAAATATATTAAAATGTAGCCCTAAATGAATCCAAATCATGGACTCATCATTCACGCTGCAACACCTCTCACAACCCTAGATCCGCTTATCATCGACCGAATTTGACATGGCTAGCCAGCAATGGCTGGCCACCACTTCCAGGTAGTGAACCCCCACCAGTTCTGTTGCAACCTACATATTTGAATTCATTAATGCTAGAAGTAAGTTTTGTTGATCATACTATTCCTATTAAAAATATCACCTATGTCCATAGAGAGCCTATTGTTTTATGGGAAGAGGAAGAAGTTACTAACATAATCATAAAGGAAAACATACAATTTGCTATAATTGAAAAATTCTCTTACGGATGGCCTGAAATGGAAGAAATAAGAACTATACCCCTGCAATGTGAAATAAAGGTCGAGTGCAAGATAGGATTTCTACGTGACAAACATGTTTTGATTAGACTCATTACTTTGGAAGATTATGTTCAAGTAATATCAAAACCTGCATATTTTCTTTGAGCAAGGGATGATTTTTACCAGATGAGACCTCTCAAATGGGGAACCTTGGTTTAATCCGGAGGCTGAAACAACTACGGCTCTAGCATGGATTTCATTCCCTGGATTATCACCAAACTTTTTTGTCAAATAATCTCTTTTCTCCATGGCAGGGGCAGTGGGAAAACCCCTTTATGTGGACATGGCAACGAATAATAAATCTAGACCTAGTTGTGCCAAGATTAAGGTTGAAGTAGACCTATTGAGAGATTTCCCCAAAATGATCAATATTGGAATTAAAAAGGCTAATTCTGGAGAAATAATATCAACATGGATTAACATTAGATATTATTATATGCCAACAAAAAACTGTAAATTACAAGGGCATAAGGAATCACAATGTTATATTTTACATCCTGAATTGAGAGAGTCACATGAAGCAAAGGAGACAAAAGAGATAGGGATATTAGATCAATATCAGGATAGTGTTTGAACACTTACTAGTGGCAAGGTAGTAGGACCTCGCTATCAAGATCAGAAAATGAGTCATAATTCTAATGATAATGCAACGGAGGAGGAGAACTTTCAAAGACAAAAGTATAAGCATCAAGGTAACAACATCAAGCAAAAATGGAATCCAACGAAAGACATGAGAGTCTTCACCCCTAACAGAGGGAAAAGACCACAACAGGAAACATCAAGCAATAATCAGGCTTTGTTATCAAATACTTTTGCCCAACTAGGAAAACATCAAGAGGAGATTACAGAGAAGGATCCAAGCACTAATTAGGAATGCAATAAAGGAGATGAAGGTGTGGCTATCCCAGAGGTCAACAATCAGAATCTCAAAAGGGACATGAACAAAATAATAGTAAGGGTATGGTAGGAGAGGGGAAAAAGCCTTTTTTTTCCAAGTAACACATCGACAAACGAACTGGACAATGCTATAGAGAAGATAAGTACATCAGAGAATGTTTTGAGTCCTTCAGACCAAGTCAAGAATACAAATATCAACCATCATCATAGAGATAAGACAAAAGAAGGTGAGAAAGATAACAGAAACATTGAGGAGGTTCAAGAAACAATAAATGAGGGGCAATTGCTTAACTCGAGAAAATTGAGAACTCTTGATAGTAACACTTCAAAAGGCAGTAATAGTGGCAGTAGCAGTAGCAACAGGTGCAACAAAAATGATGATTATATGTTAAGGTCCTCACAAAACTCAGGAAGAAAGAGTACTGACACAATCAACAATGAAAATATGGTTGAGGTAGCAATAACAAAAGTCCATGTAATGTCAATTTCGCAAGCAACTCCTCAATCCTTCATTGATACTTCCAAGTTTGAAGGACACATAGATGGAGAAATAAGTGGGGATGGAACTAGAGAGGCAATAATCAACAACATTCATAAAATAGCAAGGGAGAGTGGTTTATCACCAAAGCAGGTTGTGCAATAAAAAGGTAGTAACAATAAAGTTAAACGAAACAAGGATAAAAAGGAGGCCCCTCCTATCAGACCATTATCATTGAGGCTAGCCACCTCAAAAAAATTCAACAAGTATACCAGTGAATAAACTATTTTTTGGAATATTCGATCAGTCAATACTCAACAAGCTTTTGAGAGAGACTAATCTTAATAGGAGAAATCAATATTGGATAATTGGTTTGATGGAAACTTTTCAAGATTCATCAAATATTGACACTTATAGAAGGGTCCTGGAGCATCATACTGCTATAACAAAATGTTCAAGCAAGATTTGGTTTTTTGCTAGAGAGGAAATATAGATTAATATTCTGTTAGACAATGTCCAACACTTAACAGTCACGGTTAAGCATCAAAATTGGAATGAAGAAGTCATGATCACTATAGTCTATGTTTTATGTCGGGACAATATTAGAAGGGAGTTATGGGCTTCATTAACATAGTTGACTGATCAATACTCGTATCCTTGGCTAATAGGAGGAGATTTTAATGTCATTCTTTCCGAGGAAGAGAAATTGGGGGGCTTACCAGTTTTCTTCCAAAGGACTGAAGATTTTTCTAATTGTATAAATGACTGTGGTGTCTTTGATATGGGGTACTCTGGAAGCACTTATAGTTGGTGGAATGGGAGAACTGACAATGCCTGTATTTTTAAGAGGTTGGATAGAGTTCTCAGTAATAAAAAATTACTAGACATATACCCAGCTATTGTAGTGAAACACTTGATAAAAAAAGGGGTCTGATCACTCACCAATAGAAGTTAAATGTTCACAGAATGGAGGGGTCATTTAAAAACCATTCAAATTCTTGAATTTTTGGCTAAAGAATGAGGATTTTATGGATGTGGTTAGAAATCAGTGGGCTGCAGATTTTGAAGGTAACCCCTTTTATGTATTGCATTATAAAATCAAGATGTTGAAAGGTTTTTTGGTCTAATGGAGCAAGGAGACGTATGACAACATTTTTCAAAGAATTGCAACATTAGAAGAATTTTTACAGATTTAGGAAATGCAGTTCGAGATGGCTCCAACCCAACATAATAGGGAAAGGTTACACAAGGCACACGCAGACTTGTCCAGATATCTTTTTTTGGAGGAGGAATACTGGAGGACAAAATTCTAGTATGAAATGGTTTGAAGATGGAGAGAAAATATCTAAATTCTTTCAGGCTTTATGTAAATGGGAGAAGGAAGAGGCTCCAGTTGAATAGAATCCAAAATGCAGAAGGAGAGTGGATAGAAGATCAAAATAAGGTTGCAAAGGAGGCAGTGAGGTTTTTTCAAAACCAATTCTCAGAAGATTGTTTCTCAGAAGATTTTGTCATTTTAGATCACATACCATGTGTTATTAATGAAGATTAGAATAAGGAACTAACTAAATTTCCTGATGACAGAGGTAAAAGCAACAGTTTTTGCTGTTAATGGAGAAAGTTGTTGTAGTGACCCTAAAAATAGATAGGTGAAACTAGAGCCTAACGTATGAATTTTTAAAGTTTAAGCATAAATTGGAGTTATGAAATTTTCCAAAATAAAAATTGGACTTTGCCTTAGTTTTATTTGGTAGGTCCATGTAGGCAA
>JAJOOR010008976.1:0-44619 GCA_036250505.1 Solanum acaule
AAATTCCCTTCCATTTCAAATACAACTCATTCCATATTCCACAAAAAGGGTCCGGTGTTTGGTTAGTAACGAAGAGGTGATTCCTTGGTCTTGCTAAGCTTAGTGTCGTCACGCAATCACCCCACTCCTTGTTGCTTGTAAGGTAAGAGACTTTCCCCTCACTTTGAATTTCGATTCATAGATTGAATATAGAAAGTCGGGAGTTGGGTCTTGACCTTGGGTAATTGTTAAATGAAATTGCATGAAAAACTTGAAAATTACAATGCCCTTGGAACGATAGATAGTGATTGTGTAGCCTTATTGTATATGATTATAAGTCTGAATGTAAGTTTCGACTTAGGGTTCCAATAGTTGTCTTAACTGTTTGGTGAAATGATCATTCGAAATCCTAAGAATGAAGAACTAGCATAATTGAATGTCGAAATGCATAATTAGACTTCGTTAATGTTGAAAAATAAGGCCAAATATGTATGATCAAAAGTAAAGACTGACTGAAAAATGGCACAGATGGCATCCACGATACCCCATCTATGGAACGTAGATCTATCTACGGACCGTAGATGAGGTTCGTGACTGGGTGCACATGAAAAATTTCACCAAAGTGTGAAACCACGGATGTGGACTACGATCCGTAGTTCAATCTACGGACCGTTCTGCACATCCGTGGTTTCCATCTGCGACCTATGTTTTTAACCCCCTGATCCACGGAAGAATCCCACGGACCGTAGATCAATCTACGGACCGTAGGTGTCCTCCGTGGATGACCATTGTAGCCTTTGTCTGAAATTTTCATGGGACTTTGTTACTGTTCGTTGATAGTTCAAAAAAAAAATTTAGTATGTTTAGGGTTAGTTTTGGCACTAATATCGCTTCCGCAGGTACGATGGCACCCAATAAGCTAATCACCTACTCAAAACATGGCAAGTCAAAATCTGTTACTCCTAGCTTCAGGTTAATCGATGAGGACACGGACACGGAAAAAGATCCAGCATAACTTCTCCCACTGCTCCCCGTGTCACCAGAGGCACCCCCCAGAAGATGCTTCCCGACGTAGTCACTGTCTCCCAGTCTGATGAGGAGCACACACTGATCGGATCACCAACTGGGGCTGCTTCCAGTTCAGAGGAGGGGTCTATGTCCGGGTCCGAGTCTGCCCATGCTTCGGGCTCTGAGTCTACTCATTCCTCAGGATTCGAATCTGCCTATGCCGCAGGGTCCAGTGCGAAATCAGCCACAGGGTCCGGTGAGAATGACCAAGCAGCCTCGTCTGATGAGGCCACTAGCTCGGAGTCCGTACCTGCACCACGAAACGATTACCCCACTCCAGTAGCTGGCAAACTAAATAGGTGGTGTGTAGAGGGCCAATGGCAAATTTATCGGGATGCCAAGATGATAAATAACAAACAGAAAATGGCCCGACTTATTACAGAGGATCGCAGAGTCCTCACGGGGAGCTTGCACACTGTCCCGGACATCTACCAGCTGTTTAACTTTCACAAGTGTGACTGGATGGCTCGAGACCCAGGGATGTATAGCGAGGAGATAGTGCGAGAATTCTACGCCTCCTATGCTTCCACTCTCCGAGGTTCAATTTCCAAGCGGGCAAAGCCCCTAGTCCAAGACCCTCTCACTTCCACTTTGGTTCGAGGTTGTCCGGTGGACATATCACCTGCTACTATCAGTCTATTTCTCTATGGTCCTACCACGGGTCACTCTTGGTCTCTCAACACAACAGAGTTTGATTACAGATGGAACATCGTGCGGAGTGGCGCTTTCCAGAGGAATGCTGAGCAGCGAGAGGCTGTTATACTATGGTTGGCTAGGTACATTGCTGCAGATGGTGAGTGTGCAGAATGGGTCGTCGCACCACGGTTGGGCATCCGAAAGGCCACATTAAATTTTGTGGCCAAGTTCTTTTGGTTGCTGGTACGTAACCGAGTGTCGCCTACAAAAGCTAACAACCAAGTCACATGGGATAGAGCGGTTATGGTTGCGGCATTGGTAGCTGGAGTGGAGATTGACTTTGCCCGCATGCTGCTGGCAGAGATTCACGAGAGGGCATTCAGGACCTCCACTACTTACCCTTTCCCATGTCTAATTTTTCAATTGTGCAGGGACTCTGGTGTGCCGATCTGGCATTGGTTACACACCCATAGCTCCCGGAGCGTCAAGCCACTTTCCTTCTCTATATTCATTCCATATGTGTTCCTTTGAGTCGAGTCTTGATTCTCTTCTTATTATCAACCATCTAAACCTCCATTAATCATCAAAAAATCGTATACATGTCCTAATAATCCTTCTTAAACTCACTCTTTGTTTAAATCAAAGTAAAGTTAAGAGGGAAGTAAACACTTAAGAGTTTTAAAGATTATTTATATATCTTTATATATACTCATGTACCTATATTGATTTTTGAACCTGAAAGATAAGTTCATTAGTGCATGTTTTCAAGAATGTAAACACGTTCAATGTTTTGAAAAGTATTTCAATCAAGTAAGAAGTACATTCCTTGTAATGGGTAAATTAAGCATAATGTTATATCTATTATTTTGGAGTAGTATCGAGCACCGAGTTAGGTTAGAGTCTCTTATGATTTAGAAGTCCCACAGAACTACGTAGCTAGCGTACGTAGGATAGGATAACATTGATTCATCATGTGACTCTTCATTGCCTCTAAGAAGGCCAATTAGATGGATCTATAGTCATGATATCATTCTATACCCCGACAAAGTATAAGGTGGCCCTGGCAACGTGAGGCGAAACATTGTATAATTGCTAGGATTATGGTAATGGTTGTCAGTTAGAGAAATTCCCTACAAGTAAAGTATATTATTCTCATGTTGCTTTCATTGCATATTATATTGTAAAGCTTATATGGTTTATCACTTCATATTCATGTATTGATCCAGGTATGTTGTTTCAGTCCTTCAAGCAAGATTATTGTTTACTCTAACCTTTTCATGTACCAGTACATTCAATGTGTTGACGTTATTCGACCTGCATCATTTCATGATTCAGATACAGGTATTCAGGATCATCAACAGGCGAATCGTTGAGATCATTATCCACCACAAACAACATTTGGTGAGGTCTCCTTGCTTTCAGGGGACTCCATTTCATTTTAGTTAGTAGCTTTAGGAGGTGTCGTGGGTCTTGTCCTAACATTCATCTCACATTTGTTAGAGGCTTCGTAGACAGATTGAGTAGATGTTTTCCATTGTTTTCTCAGGATGTTATGTTTAACTCATGGTTCATGTTAAATATTTTGTAAAGACAGTATTTCTAAGACTTTCTTAAATGTTAAATTATTCACCTATTTAAGCTTTCACATATTGTTTAATGTCATGTAAGTCATGTAGCCAGGTCAAGGGTTCGTTTGGGGATCAAAAATGATTTTCAAGTGCTAGTCACGTTCAGGGTGTAGGCTCGGGATGTGAAAGAGGATTTTCAAAATATATAGATAATTTATTCTTAAAATTTTAATTAACTAGATCCCTTAATGTAAGGCGAAAATCAAGGAGTGTATCTATGTTTAATTAATTTTATTTATTATTCTTTGAAACAATAAATTCATTAATATTTATAATAAAAAAACAAAAGCATGTATATCTTTGTCATGTAATTTGATTAATTTCATTTTATTACTCTTAAAATAATATATTCATTAATTTGATGTATCTATTATCAATATATAATGTATCCAATAAACTAAACACTTAGATACATGAGTATCATACAAGTACATTCATATATATCTTAGAAGTATCTAGTATTAATTTCATGCATCTATTTATATGATCTAATATTATTTCATGTATCTTTTATAAATATATAATTTGATGTATTAAGTATCAATTTCATACCTTATATCCAAAAACATGTATCTCGAATAAATACGAAAATAGTCAGATAATACATTGTAATAACATAACAAATATATATATATATGTAGCTCGGATATATTATAAAATAATTTAGAATTAGGAGAGAAATAAGGGATTTTAGAGGTTTTTAGAAATAGAAGGGAATATTAGAAATAAGGGATTTTTTCCTATAATGAATTTGTCTTTATCTCATTCTTTAATTTATAATTTTTCTTATTTATGTATTTCTCCATCTCGTTCAATTCAATGCATTGTTCTTTAAACAAATAGTACTTCACAAAATATCTTTATTTAAAAAAGGGGAAAAAAAGAAGAGATGAACCAAATGTAGTAATATGTTCCTATAAATACACCATTGGTTGAGAAGGAAATTCACCATTCACATATTTATTAATTAAAGTAGCATTACACAATATGGCTGGAGCATGTAACTTTGCATTTTACTTTGTTGTTGTCCTAGCTGCAACTACTGGTTCATTACCTAATTACCTTTCATCTTATTACACAATTTAAAATTTTATTAGTGTGTGCTAAATGCTAATATATATATTTATGATATGCAGTTACTATGTCTCGTTCACCAAAGCTGCTGCAAGCAATGGGTGCGCGCGACATGTCACTTGATATTGTGGCCATTGAACAAAAATTAATTCCGGTTGGTGATATTGTAACTTGCTTGAAAAGATGCTACGTGCAGAGTGATTGCAATGATGGATGGCTTTGTTCAGATTGCGCGAACGACGCATTTGATCAAGGTGGAAAGCATTGCGACAAGTTTACTGCTTCTGGACAAGGATATTTCGCCATGCTCAGTCGTAGTCAAGCTAATTAAGGAAGTCATGAATTTGCAGTTTGAATAATCAAGAAATAAGTTCGTGCTTTATGTCATGTTTGTCTCTCGTTACCTTTGTTCCTCTTTGTGTAATAAATGGTTGCTTTACAATAAGTTAATGTAAGCAATTTGGCTTGTTTGTGATCAATTAAGAGGTTGAGTTTCCTTTTCATTCCTAGTACAACTATATTTATCAAGTATTTCTTTTACAAAACTAGATTTATTAAGTCAAATTATTTCAAAATCAAAACTAATAGTGATTGGAGATAATTGGTAGCAAATTTAACAATTGACTTTTGCCTTTCAATATTTGATACCTCATGAAAATATAATAAGAATAATCTAGACATACATTCATATCATATTTATTAATTCAATCTATAATGTTAAATAAGTACCTATTATTTCATTATTTATTGGAATTAGATACACAGCGGCGGATTCAGAGTGGGTTCAACATAAAAAAAAATAATGAACCAGTATTTAAATGTTGTCGATGGAAATTAAACCCGCAATGCATCAGTCAAATTGTACCCACTTTACCGCTGGGCTATGTGGTACTATTGGTTTAAGTGGGGTCAAATTAATTACATACAATGTTTTGTTTAAAAAAACAGATTGAATATAAATATATACAATGTATTTTTTCGACGAAGTGGGTTCATATGAACCCACTTGCAACCAAGTAGGTCCGCCCCTGGAGATACATCACTCTCAAAAGTAATCTAAAATAGAGCCATACCCATCTAATTATCTCCATAATTTACTTCTTTACTCCAAATCAACAACCTATTTCTCCTAATCCTTCCCTTCTCACATACTGACTCCAAGGTCATGATCGACAGAATATCTCTCAAAATATATATTTGACAAAATGAATACATGTATCTAATTAAAAGTTCATGTGATAAAAGTGTATATATATCTTAACGAAGATTCTAGTATCTATAAGCAAAGATTTATGATGCTTGAACAAATGAGAATGAGTTTGATATTTTTTTGGGGAAAAAAATTAAGAATTCAGGGAATAACGCATGATTTGCTCTTAATTTGATGCATTTTAGTTAAATTTCATATATCAATACACATAATTATACGTATATGCTTAACATTTATCCGAGATATATATATTTAAACGCGCCACATACATGTATCTCCGAAAAAATAAATGATAAGAATGGTAATATAAACAACTCACTAGGTAATACGAACAAATAAAATAATTCAAACTTAAAAAAATTGAGCATTTTGAGTCCAATTCATTTCAGCATAAATAATTTTGGACCGGTCAATAACCAACTCATTTCTTAACTCATTCAATTTTACTCTGCTTATAGCATTGTTTGCCCTATTTGACACCTTGAAGCATAAACTTTAGATACAGTGAGTACTCCCTCTGTTAAATATTACTTGTTCATTTTATTGTTACACATCTTTAAAGAGATCATAAATAAGAAGTGTTATTTTTACTAGTTTATCCTTTAACTATTTTTAAATTTTAATACACTCTATATATGTGCTTTATTCATCAATATCATATTAACAATGAAGAAAATCTTTTGAAACTTTGCAAACATTTATACTTTCAAAAACAATTAATCTTAAGGATAAAAAATAATAATTTATCTTATAAATTAAGAATATAAGACGGAGAAAACACTCCCTTTTCCATATTTACTTATTATATTTGGACCTAACATTTTAATTAACAAAATAATGATTGACATAACTATTTTATTATACTATCCCTAGTAATTGATGTTTGATATTAGATTTTACAAACTTAACAATGGAGGACCTTTTTCAAATTTTTATAACATTTATATATTTTTTTAAAATACTTTAAAAATTAAATCAGAAAAATGAAATTGATTTTATAAATCAATAATTATTTAATAATATGACCAAATTAATATAAAATGGAGATGGTATATTTTTTTCAAAAATTAGTGCTTAGCAAAAGGTACATATCCCA
Organism: Solanum acaule; assembly: GCA_036250505.1. Classification (NCBI taxonomy): domain Eukaryota; kingdom Viridiplantae; phylum Streptophyta; class Magnoliopsida; order Solanales; family Solanaceae; genus Solanum; species Solanum acaule. The sequence continues at coordinate 6,692 of JAJOOR010008976.1, forward strand.
AAATATAGTGCACCATTTTGCAATATGTATCAACGTGGAGATCTAGCATGTAGGGCTAACTGCCAGCAGCACCATTAAATTTTGATAATAGAGGCGCAGTTGACCAAATCAATTGATCTAGATCCAGTATTAATACTTTCCCCGTTTCTATTATATGTCTTTATTATTAAAAATAGACGTTCTTAATATTTGTCATTTCTAAAATCAATATATAAATGATATTGTTTTTTTTTAATTTTATTCTTGGGAGTTTTAGCCTTGAAAATATGAATTTGACTAATGTAGAAAAACTAAATGATTAATTCATATTTATTAGTCATTTTAATTAATCAAAATAAATTATTTTTTATTCATTTATTAAAAACTTAGCTTCAAGATAATACTAAATAAGAATACAATAGAAAACTTACTTAATTCGTAAGGAACGTGAAATCTAAAATAATGACATATAAATAGGAATGGAGGTAGTAAAATATATCATGATGTAATGTATTGAAAAAGAATCATAATACATTATATATTAAAAATATATATCATGATATCATCACTTACATAATTTATGTACTCTCTCCGTTCTTATCTAGTTGTCATTATTTTAGTTTTACCGTTTTTTAAGAAATTAGGTAAGTTTATCATTGTATTCTTATTTAGGGCATGTTTGAAAAATTACTCTGATAATTGAATTTTATGTAATTTGGTGTAATTACACTATCTGACATGTTTGATTGACCATGTAATAACTAGGTCAGTAGGTAATTGTGCATAACTGACAAGGGGTAATTACACTCTCCAATTCTCAAGGAGGGCTGTGAATTGTTGGTAATTAAATGGTGTAATGTAATTACAAGTTGATTACTTTTTAATTTTTTCTTTTTATTTTTTCGTTTTAATTTATTTTTTATTTTTATTATTTTAAATTTTTAAATTTATTTTTATTATTCTAAAATTACTAAAAGATTATTTTTTTATTTAATATTATTTATATTTTATTTTCTTCTCATTCTCAACCTTTACTTAGTGTTATTCCGTGTAATTTTTATTATCTATTTTTATGCCATATTTATCTTTTTCATTAGCATAATTTTGTCAGTATTCTAATTTTTAAATTAAAGTAGAATTCATTGTCGTCACGATCCAAAAATGGACGTGATGTCACTTGTCTATTCCACCAATACAAGTCTGGCTCAACACAATGAAAGGAAAGAAAAAGTGGAAAAGAAACAAGAACAAGATAAAAGCGGAAAACTATTCATTCTATTATAACCCGAAAATCTGATTGTCACGTGTACAAGTCACTAATACATAAAGTGTGAAAATGAAAAATAAGTACAAGTCTCAATGATATTGTTTTCCAAGTAGAACAAAGCATAACGTAAAGGAAAAAGAGTTCCGTCGGGGTGACAAAAAGATACCTCTCAAGTCCTTCAACAAGCCTTAGAAATGGGAGAAGAAGAAGAGTAATCACACGATACCGAGCTCAAAATCTACACGAGTGTAGAAGTAAAGAGTGAGTACCAAACAACATGGTACTCAACAAGCAACCTGATAAACAAAGCAAAACTAGCTAGAAAACGAATATTCCTTTCATCCTAACTGAACCTCCTCAACTACAACCTATATAGAAATCAGCCGAATCTAACAGTGCTACAATACACAGTTCAAAAGTCACAGTTTAATAACCAATACGCATCAAGTACTTCAATCACAAGTAACAAGTAGATCAATCAGAAGTGACAAGTAGATCACAAGTACATTAAATCTTAATAGTCAACTCTTGTCGGAACCATTTTCCTTCGGCATAATATCACTACCCGAAACCATTTTCATTGGCTTTATATCACGTCACTAGCCGAAACCATTTTCCTTTGGCTTAATATCACTAGCCAGAACCATTTTCCATCAGCTTTATATAATCACATCACTAGTCGGAACCATTTCCCATCGAATTTATATCACGTCACTTGCCAGAATCATTTTCCTTCGACACGATATCGCTAGCCGGTACAATTTCTCTTCGGCAAAATATCACTAATCAGAACCCATTTTCCATCGACTTTATATCACGTCTCATCACGGTGTACAACAATCAACACACATAAGCAATTTCACACCATAAAGAAGAGACGACAATTCAAGTGATTCAAGTCCATATTAACAACATCAAAGCATTTCATCAATTAATCAAATAGGGCTCTCAACAAGGCAAAACACAAACATTATGATCGACACATTGCCTTTTCATTAATTCCCTTTTTATTCGTTAAGGTTAATCAAGTGAAACAATGAACCCATCACTTCATTTCTGTTATTTTTCAAACACACACAATGAAGGGAAATCCACGATTCTACTAGATTTACAAGGTTAATTAGGAGATCACTTGCTTCAATTCAATCAAACAGCCATTCCAAGACTTGAGTCTTTCCCTTCCGAACAACTTCCAAAACAACACAATCTAATTCAATCAAGTAATCACAATAAGATTCGGAAAATAACAACACTCATATCATACTCTTGAAAAAGGGGTCATTCAACTCTAAAATCAAATTTTGAAAATGAGGTTTGAATCCGAATATCTTTACTTGAAAACATTACCCGGGACATTTGGAACTCATTGGTGAAAATCATTTCGAAAACGGATAAAAAATTAGTTCACAATCACCATTTAAGTTTAGAACTCAAGTTTGAAAATTGATTGTTAGAAAATAATATGGTTTTTGGGTATTGTTACAAAATATTAGTTACGTATTGAGGAGCCTAAATCTAAAATTTTGAGTGATTTGGTCTAGTTTTTGAGGTGGTTTTTGAATGAATCTCGTGCTTGGATTCAAGGAGGACGATGAAGTCAATTTTTTGTATAATAGTGTATATTATTATATATGAGTGTATAAATACCTCTTATAATTTTGTATATTACTGAATATTTAATTATAATATTGTATATCAAATTTTGAATATTTTCATAAAAAATAATAATATGAAAAGTTTTATATTTTGTTTAGTGTATATTATTATATATGAGTGTATAAATACCTGTTATAATTTGTATATTATTGAATATTTAATTATAATATTGTATATCAAGTTTTGAATATTTTCATAAAAAATAATAATATGAAAGTTTTATATATTGTTATATACCATATGTACGTATATTACTGAATATTTAATTATACTATTGTATATCAAATTTTGAATATTTTCATAAAAAATAATAATATGAAAGTTTTATATATTGTTATATACCATATGTACGTTGCTGTATATTGATTTGTGTTTTGGGCATTTGTAATGTAAATTTTGAGCTATATTTCTGCAATGTAAGCTAGATAATTGTATATTTTTAAATTTTTCTTAAAAAATATATACTTTATGCATATTTAGTGTATAATTTATAATAAATGTACATCTAGTGAGCTTACACTAAGTATATATACACTTATCATGCACTTCACTTAATAGTTAGTATACTCTGATAATATAGTTTCATCATCCATTTTTTTGGTAGGCTCATCATCCATTTTAATTGTTGTTGAGAAGGAGAAGCAATGTGAAAAAAAAAAAGAATCGAGTTATAAAGATTTACAATGTTTTTGATTAATAGATGTTAATGTGTTATTTTAGGGATAATCGATTGATAAAATATGTCCACTAAATTCTCATAATACTTTCTTCGTTCATTTTTACTTGTCGCTATTTGACTTGGCACATTCATTAAGAAAATAATTATTGATATAAGTATTTTACAAAGTTAGCCCTATTATATGATGTTTAGTATTAGGTCTTGGAAGATGGTTTAGAGAATAAGTATTTAATGCTAAGGTAAAACATGAATTATTTTTATCTTTTCTTGATATGTCAAAAGTGACAAGTAAAAATGAAAATCTATTTTAGAAATTAATGACAAGTAAAAGTGAATGGTGGGAGTACTCTATAAAAAAATATAAAAAATAAAGAAACTAGTCGCCTTACCCTGTTAGTATTGTGTCCATGCATGCATGAAGTCCCATATTGTACCAAAAATAAATGTGGGAAGCCCCACATTAATATATTTTGGTTGGTGAATCAGAAACATAAGTGCTTGAATTGATTACGTTGTTTAGAGTTTTTGCATCAAGTCTAATTAATTAATTATTTAGATGATAATTAATGTGGTTGCGGGGTCCTAACTCCTAATACCCCATGAAACTTATACTTTTTTTTTTTAAGTAGACACTTTAAGTTTGTGGGGTCCTATTATCCCACGAAATCATCCAAAAACATAATAAATACATCATTTTTTTAACCATCAGTGTTCTCAATCCAAGCACGTGTGTGCCACCTCCAATCCATTTAACAAAGATTGGATTTTCTTCTAACTCATTCATTTTTTAACCCATAACCAAAGAATTTCACCTACCCTCGTCTCTCTTTCTCTCTCTCTCTCTCCGACTGATTAAAACCCTAAGAAACTTCATGAGGCGAAACAAATTGATAGCATTGGTGGTTGAAATTTATTAAATAGTGGTGTCAGAACGAAGAAGTGAAGGCTCACAGGTTTCATCCTACTGAACCTTCTAGTCCCTCTTCTGAACATTTCAACCCTTTATTTCAGTTTTCTAATCCTCTTGGTGAACCTTCCAACACTTCATTTATGCCTACTAATCCTCTAACTGAACCTTTCAACACTTTTTGTCAGTCTTCTACTCCTACATTTGAACCTTCCAATCTTTATAGTCAGTCTTCAACTCTTGATGTTGATGATCTAAGTGAAGAAAATTCAGGGAAGATTGTTTGTGAAACATGTTTGGTGTTTGGAAGTGTAAGAGAATTTAGGGAAGCTGTAACCAAATATGTAGTTCAAAAAAAAAATCAAATTGAGAAATATGTGAATAAGCCTAGAAGAGTTAGAGTTAGATACTGCAGAGAGGACTGTCCATGGTTATTGGTTGTATGTTTGGATAGCCAAACTATAGATTTTGTGGTTAAAAACTACAAACCTATTCATATTTGTGTGAATTCAACTTTTAACTATTCGTGCAATTCAAAGTTTCTAGCCAATAGATATGAGGATAGAATAATTGAGCAGCTAAACATAAGAATTATCAAGTTGCAAGAGCTTATTAGAAAAGAATTGGTTATTTGTGTTGGAAAGACAACAATGAGAAGAAGTGTTACAAGAGATTATGGGTGCTCGTATTGTTGAGTGTGGTAGGATTTTTTGTTACAAAAATGAGATTTTAAGAGCAAATTTAGGTAGCGCTTGTGTTGTTAAAGTTGGAGAAACTATTGAAACTGGGCATAAAATTTTTGAAGGATTTTATGTGTGTTTTCATGCTTTAGAAAAAGCATTCTTTGGAGGTACTAGTAGGTGATTGACCTAGATAGATGTTTTCTCAAAGGAGTGTGCAAAGGTCAGTTATTAATGACAGTTCGCAAAATGAAAATAATCAGATGTTGCCCAGTACTTGGACAGTAGTTGAGGTTGAGAATAAATTTACTTGGAGATGATTTTTAAGTCTAGTGAAGAATGATCTTGATCTTGAAGAATGACATGAACTTACCTGATTACTGATATGCAAAAGGTATGTCTTGGATTACTGATTTACATTCATCTTCTCTATATTTTTCTATTCACATTAACTCTTTTATATGTTTATTTTCTTTCTTTAATAGGGATTGAAGATTACATGTCAGATTTATTAGCACTTACTGAACACAGAATGTGTGCCAGACATGTCCTTATAAATTGGTGCAAAAATTAGAAAGGAATAGAGAGAAGAAATGTTTTCTGGAAGATTGCAAAATCTACATTTGAAGCTGAATTGAGGGAATACATAAGGCTTTGAATAAATTGAGAAGAGAGTGCTTGGATGGTCTTTTATACTACAATTTAGAAAGATGGTGCAAAAGGTACTTCAAATAACATAGCAGATGTGACTCTATTGATAACAATATGGCGGAGAGCTTCAATGCATGTATATTGTCTTTAAGATACAAGACAAACATTATAATACTAAAAGATATTAAGATAAAAATAATAAAAAGAATTGGTCAATTAAGAAAATTCTTAAAAACATGGATCACTGATATTTCTCCCATGGCTTCGAAGATTTTACAAGAAAACATAAATAAGTCAATGCAATGTAACTTATCATGAAATGGAGAAAGATGGTTTGAAGTTGTAGACAAGAGCTTTACACACTGTGTAGACATTGTTAGGCGCACTTGTAATTGCAGAGCTTGACAACTTAAGGACATAGCATGTCCTCATGATGTTGGTGTCCTACATTACAAGCAATATGAACCAATTCATTATGTGGCCAACAACTATAACAAGGAAACCTACCTGAGAACATATGAATATTTTATTCAGCCAATGAACAATATGAATATATTGCCACCATCTAGTAATTCAATAGTTCACTTACCAACAATTAAACAGTTGCCTAGAAGGTCAAGTAAAGCTAGAAGGAAAGAGACAAATGAAACAAAGAAAACTGAAAAGCTTAGCAAATGTGGAGCTGTTATCACTTGTAGCAATTGTCATGCAAAGAGCCATAGTAAAAGAGGATGTCCTACTCCTCCAACTATTCCAAGTCAAACTGCAACAACTTCTACTCAGTCATAGCCTCATAGGTAAATGTAGCAATTGTCATTAATATTTAGTTGAATATATGCTAATATGTTGTATTATCATAACCAGACCAAAACAAATAATGAAAATGATAGAGGAAGAGGTAGAGAAAGGGCCAAAGGAGAGGGGGGAGAAGCCTCAAGGAAGCCAGAAGAGTGAAAACACGAGCAATAGAATATAATTTCCTCAATAAAACCAAGTGAATGAAGGCCTGAATAGAGGAAAAGGCAGAGGAAGACGCAAATGAATGGGCAGAGGAAGGGGGATGCAATGTAGACAAGAAAATGATAACACATGCAATGGAAGAAAGATGCCTCAACAAAACCAAGTGAATGAAGGCACGGATAGAAGAAGAGACAGAGGAATAGGTATGCCTCAAGAAAATTATGAGAATGAAGGCACTAGTGGTGGACAGGCCTCAAGACCTTTTAAAAGGCCAAGAATGGTAGGATTTGGGAGTATTAGTTGGTGATAATGATTTTACAACCCTTAATGTAAGTACAAGCCCAAATTATTAATTAGATTAGAGATTTTTAATTTTCATATACTTTTACTAACCTTTGTGGTTTATTTGTATAGCCTGGAATGCCAAGTAGAAGGGTTGTTGACATTGGTACAAGAGTTCCAAAGAGGTCTGATGAAGTTACTGGAGATATTGACTATCAACCATGTTTTGGAGTGAAATGGAAAGGAAAATTAGCCATTATCAGTAATAGACTTCAACAAATGAGGGGTGAAAAAAGAATTCAAACAAGATCTGCAGTTGTTGCTATTAATCAAAGCCAAAGCAATTCAACTACAAGTAAGACCAATGTTCCAAGGAAATAGTTGACTTTAGTGTTGTTATTGTTGTGTTATTTACACTTTTCTTGATACCAAACTATATTTTAGGGTATTATTAGGTATCAATTGTGTGTTGCCAAGTTTATTTAGGCAACAACTCTCTTCTCTGAGACATTTAATCAAATTGTATGAACTTCAAACTTTTAGTAAGGATGAAGTGAAGTTCTCATTTGTTACGATGATTCTTGATTTCAAACTATATTTTGGTGTATTATTGGGTATCAATTGTGTATTGCCAAGTTTGTTTAGGCAATAACTCTATTCTTTGTGACATTTAATCAAGTTATATCAACTTCAAACTTCCAGTAAGGATGAAGTGAAATTCTCATTTGTTACGGTGATTGTCATTTTGATTAGTCTCTTTTGATTAAGTATGAAAGGAAGTTGGCAAAAGAGATTAGAGAAAAGGATCAAAATCTTCATTTATGTTTGAGTTAAGAATCAAAGTAGTCTTTGTCTTTTAACATAGAACACTAATAGTCCTCCATGTTTCAAGAATTGGTACACTTTTAGTATTTTTTCTAAACATCTGTCTATTTTTTAACAGAGTCTTCCTTTGCACGCGAGAAAGCATAAACATGATAATTTTATTTTCACCATTGCAAATCAGATTTTACCGTCTTCTTCGATAACTCCATTTTCACTTGGTGTAAACCAGATTTTCCCCTTCTTTTCCATAGTATCCATCCCTAATTTCATAACTTTGATTTTCCTATTATACAAACAGAAATCAAAATTTGAAGGAAATTTTAAGCAACTTGAAGGAAATTCCTTCCGAGAATGACTATAAATATACATATAGTTTTTTTAGTATTTATAAAAACAAGTGAGCAAAGGAGAGTATTGTTCTACAAAAGCTCACTCTACATACTCTGTGATCAACTCTAGTTGTATGTTTCTTTCATAATTGTACTCATCGTAGGATTTCTTTTTCAAATCTTGCCGACGCTAACAAGTCTTTTCATTCTATGTTGTCACTCTCGTTTTTCCTGTACTTTTCTTCTGTCACTCTTCTTATCTAATATATATACGATATAATTAAGTTGATTTATTTTTGTATTAATCTTTCTACCAAATTTTTGTTTCACATGTATATAATACTTGAATTCGCAAAAGCAATAACAATGATAAAAAAAATAATTAATCACCATAAGTAGGAGTTGATTCTCTGTCATTGTTGTGCCTCAACAACATAATTGCTTCCAAGAATCGACTAAGCTTTTAATGGAATTTTGAATAAAATTTTAACTATAGGATTTGATTGAAGAAGAAAGGAAAGAGAAAATAGAATCGTGATGAGGAATTCAGAGGGACAAAAAAGCTGAGTTTTGGGGGAAACTTTCTCATGTGCAAAAAATCCCCATTAAAAGACGTTTGAAAGAATACTAAAATGTACCAAAACATGAAGGACTATTAGTGCTTCATGTTAAAAGATAAGGATTACTTTGATTCTTAACTCAAATATAAAGGATGATTTTGATCCTTTACTCTATTAATTATTACTATCATCCACAAGAATTATCAGTCGTCATCAACCATTAATGTTAATCACTCATTTTAGCCATCATCATCCACTAGCTACTATCCACAATTATAAACATATTTACGATGGTATATATACTCTGATGATATCAACAGTGGTTCAGTGAACAAAATAAGGGAAGCAGTTAGGTAAATAATTGGGCCGTTAATCCAATCAAAGTAAACATATTAAATTGAGTCCAACTTAGATAAATACTTTGTCTAATGAGTCTAATTTGTGTGATTTTCCCTTATTTTTAGCCTTCTAATTTTTTCTTTTAAATTGGGCCTATTTGGGTCTAATCAACTCTAGAAACTAAATGGACCAAAAACATAAATTCAACCGTAAAATTCATGTTTTAATTTCATAACAAAGTCATTTTAATTATTTTTTTTAATTAAAAATAATTAGTTAAATATGCGTAGTTTGATTTCAATTTTTTTGGTGCACCTAATTATTGAAAAAAATAAAATATTATTTGCTATTCAAAGTCTAAACACCATATGTGAAATTTCTAACTACCAACATTACCTCCAATCAACACTCATAACCAGCACCTTCACCATCACCAACCGCCGGTCTAATTTTTAAAAAATATTCTATTAACATAGTATTTTATTTGATTTTGTATTTATTAATTTTAAAATAGAAAAAAATTATTTATCCAGTTATTGAGATTAAAAAACAACTTTAATTATTTTATATTTCAAAGCTTGATTCAACATCTTAATATTCAAATTATACTTAAATTAAATTACTTAAATGTCACTCCATTAATATCTTTTATTTCATTTATGTATTTAAATTCAAATATTTCAATCTTAATAAAATCAATAACGTAAATGACACGGACCCAAAATTAAAAGGAGATAAAATCAAACAAGTCCAATCATTTGTTAGGAAATGTTGAAAATAACGTTTAGTTAATTAGTTGAACAAACTAGGCCCCTTTATCATTATCCTCTATCAATTCTCTTTTGGTATTACCATAGTTAGTAGTTACCTCAAGTAAAAATATATACCTAAATTTCTCATGAACAAGTCCCATCAACCTTAATTTACTCAAGTAATGTCACAACTTTGATGGGGAAAAGGTACCCTAGACTATGATCGAAATTTCAGAGATACACCTTAATTAAATTAAGGTTCTATTACCCCTGAATCCATTTTTTTTTTTGTAATTTTGTACACCTTTTTGGCTTACGTGACATCCAAATATCTCTCACGCGCCTCAATTGCGTGGAGTCACAGAATGTGTCACGTAATCCAAAAGGTGTACAATTTTTTTTTAAATGAGTTCAGGGGGTAATAAGACATTAGTTTAGTTAAGGTGTGTCTCTGGGATTTCGGTCATAGTATAGAGAATACTTGTGCATTATCCCACTTTGATGGTGAAAAAATAAAATGTCACCATTGATGTTGAGGATAAAGGGAAGTTAGGTAAAATGGGTGATTCATCTAATTACAAAAGATTTTAATGATAAATTAGACTATAAGAAAGTGTTAAAGTTCAAGATAATCATTAAATCATTTTCAACTTTATGTAAATTAAGATTCGAGTCCTTCACGTACAAAATTGGACATAAACATCAACAAGAAACCTTATTATATAATGTATGATTATGATTCTATATCAATCCTAGCGTCACGAATAATTTCCCAATCGTTTGAACACTAACGTAGTCGAACTAATATCAATATAATTGTGTTTTATTATCCAATTAATCAATAAAACTTGGCGTGTGGGCAATTCCAACTACCTTAATTAGATTAAGTTAAAAAAAAACCTCTATAAATATCACTATCTATTGTGTTGATTAGTCACTAATTAACTTAATTATCATTCATTACATATTTTTTTATTTTTTGTACCTCTAGTGTTGTGTACCTATGGCTAGTGAACCTGAAAAGGTTGCTCCCCCAGTAGAAGCTCCGGTGGCGGAGCCAGAAAAGGTGGCTCCGCCACCGAGTACAACTCGGCCCACCAACTACTTTGCGGTGGCCGATGTGGTGTTAAGGTTGTTAGTGTTTGCTTCGGCGCTTGTTTCTGTGGTGGTCATGTCAACTAGTAAGGAAACTGAAATGCTCCCAAACCCTCGTCCTGCAAAGTTCACTCAATCACCAGCACTCATGTAAGTTTTATGTATCTTTGTTTTGGTCAACATGCAGCGGAGTCAGGATTTTTTCTAAGAGTTCCGAAATATAAAAAGTAAAGAGGCTTTGGGAGGCCAACATACTGTATGGGAAAAAGATTGATGTGTTTCGGAAAACAATGTAATAACATGTTTGGCCAAGGTTTTGGGAGGCCAAAAATGCTTATTATTTTGTTTTCAGAAAGCGCTTATTTAAAAATTTTAAGATGTTTGACCTAGCTTTTGGGAGAATGTAAGTGTTACGAGGGGAGTAGAAGTTCTTTTTTAGAAGCCAAAAAAGAGTAGTTTTTTTCCAAAGGCACTTTTCTGAAAAGCTTTTGAGAAATATACATGTAGAAACACTTAGTAACAAACTTGAGCAAATACTAATTGCCGCTCACAAGTATTTTCAAAAATAATATTACCCAAACACAATTTGTATTTCATCAAAAGTACTTTTTGAACCAACATTTTTTAAAAGGACGCTTAAAATAAATTGATTTCAAAAGTTTGTTCAAACAAGCTATAAGTGAAAGTAATTGTGATTAAATTTAAGAAACCTTAAATAAATTGTCATGGGCTATATTATAGCAGATAATACCAATAGTAGGACATGCTAATAAATTCTGAAAATACAATATTACTAAGAGTATGTTTTGATTGACTTAAAAAAAGTAGCTTTTAAATTAAAAAAATAAAAAGTCATATTTAAATGACTTTTAAGTGAAAAAAAAAAGCAGGGGGAAACCTATTTTTGGTTTTTAAGTCATTTTTACTTATTTTAAGTTATTTTTAAATTTGTCAAACACTTTCAAAAGCTAAAATTAACTTAAAAATAAATTTGACCAACTTTTAAGTCAATCCAACCAGACTCTAAAAAGAAAAAGTACTCATTTAATTTGGTCATGCGTCGAGAAGATGGTACTAATTGGTACGTAAGAGAAACTATTGAAATAAGAAAGATTGTGAGTTTTCTCTCGAGTAGGGTTCGAATTCATGATGTGTGCGTAACTCACACGTCACTGCTACAGCTAGACTAAGGCCCGTGGTCATAAATGAAATATCTTAGTTACACTTTTAGTGTTTACAGCTAAATATTATAATTTACTATAGTTATATGTCATGAATTAAGATGAGAAAATATATTAATTAGCTATAGTTTTGTGTTAACATGAGTTTTCTTATTGTTCTCAATATTGACTGGAACTTTGTATATTTATTTTCCTTTGAATAAATAAAGAACGGGGTGGTTGCAATTTGCAAAGGCAACTTTTTCTTCATGTATATCTATTCTTTTCGAATTTTGAATAATAAATCTGAAAATATGATTAGAAAACAATTAGCAAGTGTATTTGCAGCTGCCACAACTGGCAAAATTATATTTTTGGACTCACATCTCATAATTAGGATTCTGTCAAAATTTCTTATTTTTATAGTATCATTTAATGCATAATATAACTTGACACTTGACTATACTATTTCACCTTCCTTATTTTTTCTTGTTTATCTTTTTTATTCATTTTGACTATAATTAATATTGATCAAAATTGAACTTTAATTTCTAACTAATTTTTTTTGAAAAAAGAAAAACTAGCTAATTCTGATGAATTTATGTGTTGCAGCTATTTTGTTGCAGCACTCTCTGTGGCTGGTTTCTTCAGCCTAATTACTACACTAGGCTCATTGTACTCCCTCATCAAGCCTGGTTGCTGTGCAAAGATCATTTCCCACTTCATTGTCATTGATGTGGTAAGTTCTGATCGCCTTTTTCTTCAACAATAAATTAAGATGGAATTAGGTATCTCCAAGGTAGTGTGTGTTGTGCTTGAGGCCTCTCGAGAGCCTTCTGTTGTATCACTATTTCCATACAATGGTTTAAGGAAGTAGGTTATGAAATTTTGGTATGGACTATACTATCACAGTCAAGACACGCGAGGAGTACTTAGAATATTGTTCACTGTCACTATGGCACGTTTATTGATTAAATCTTGAGTTTACCAGAACTCACTAGCTTAATGCTTGTGTAAACTTGCAGCTATTGCTAGGAATAGTGGCATCAGCAACCGGAGCAGCAGGATCGGTGACTTACATAGGACTAAAAGGCAACACTTATGTCGGGTGGCGAGAGATTTGCACACTGTATGGCAAGTTCTGCAGATATCTTGGAGCTTCTATAGGAGTCTCATTGTTCGCCAGTGTTATGCTTGTGCTGCTTGTTCTCCTCTCTGTATACTCCCTTTCTAAGAAGATACCAAAGTGACTAGACAGCTATTGAAAACTGAATTCTTGATGTATAGCAGAACATCCCTTGGTAAATGTCAGTATGTGAAAGTGTGTTTGTATGTATTGTTCAAATTTGGGTTCTCTGTATGTTTGGCCATTTTCTTGTGCAGCTGGTGAAAGTAGACATTGTACCAGTTCTTGTATATGAATTCATTCATGTAATTGTATTGATGTTGAACAGAAAGCTCCCGACTTACATTCTCTATCTTCGATCAATTCTTATCATACAGCAGGGGACCAAAAGCATTTTGGAGTCAATTGTGGTAAATTGCCAGTTAAGCAGGTAAAATATGAAGACTGGCTAAGACATGAATTAGCCACAAAGCTCCATATCTAGGACTTGATTAGATTTATCTTTGAAGCTTATCGATACTTGAGGCTTCATATTCATCATGGGCCCTAAATTTAAGGCAGGATGTTTTGATGAGGCCTAAATCCTATAGCAACCTTGAATGAACACCTCAAATATTAAACAGAACTCCATATAAATGAGAAACTATAACGTGATCGATGAAATCATGAGAATTGGCATCTATTGGGATACAAGTAACACTAGTACATCTATTGAAACAATGGAGCATTTCCAGTACCTATACACATAGACTAGCAGTGCATGAATAATCTTCTGAATAAATAGTTCAAAGAAAGAGAAGAAAAAAACTATAACGTTGGAGAACGTCCAGAATCGGATAAACATATCTGTTCAAACTAGCCAAGAAAAAGATATCTAATTCTTATGCATCCACTTGCTTTCATACCTATAATCTACATAATTATCCTTATCTAGATTTTGAGTAAAATTACTCTCAGGATTATTTTTCCGACAAGCATAAACCTTACCATATTAATGTAATGAAAGAAACATTTCCAAAATAAGACAAACCAGAGTAATAGTAAACCTTTCTAGGATGCAAGTTACATTATATTAAGATAGCAAACAGAGAAGTACTTCAAGTGAAAAGTATAAACAATCTTGAATATCCTATGGAGTGTAACGTAGGGCACATATCACCCTTATCTTTTCGCCCAGGAACCCTGCTATATACTTGTGGAAGCATAAGACAAGTAAATACCACCTACAATTACATATATTGCACCAACTGATGAGAGAAAAATTAAAAGAAGGATGATGAAGAAGGGAACCTTATTAGTAATTGCTCATTAGTCAAAACCAAATAGCAAGCATGAGTCTTACAGATAAAATGCTCTCTATGTACTCTACCTCAATTTTAACACCTCATCTTAAACCAACAAAACCTGGTTATTGCAGGCAAATTAAGTCAACCGTGATTGCAATAACCAGTCCTAAAAACAACGTGTATTAGTTAACTCGTATAAAGTTGTCTCAATACTTATTAGTATATATTATCAGAGAATAAGATCTAATCAAAAACAGAAAGACATCAAATAAACATCACCTTTTGAGTACATCCAATTGTCTCATAATTAATCACTCCAGCTCATTAGAAATTTAACCTTGAAAGGGAGAATGTTTTTCCCAGTTCAGTTATATCTCTCCCAAGTTTGCTCGAAATTCCATCAAGGGGAGTTGCAAGGTAGTTATCTAACTGTTTAACCAAAACTACTAGAGAGATCACCCTTTTATCACTAAATTGGCTCCCTCTCCACCATTCTGGTCTTAGACATTACCCTCGAAAAAGGATTATTGAAATTGCACACATGGTATAAAAATCACCTTTTGCTAGCTTAAATACCACCAAATGGCTAACTATAGCAGATCCTATATAATGCAGTTTGACAACAGGGTAGTTTCCATATTTTGTATGCAGAAATAGAACTCTCTAATTTGAGACAACACTGTTCAACAACAGTTCTACTCCACCATCTGTTTTCTAGAAGATCCTAGACTCCGCAGTTCGATGGCAGGATAGTTTCCATATTCTGTATGCAGGAAAAGAATTCTCTAATTTGACACAACTAGTTACAGAAAGTAACAACTGAGATATGTGCACATTATAAGTAAGCTGCTTAACATTCCAGAATGTAGCATATATTCATATTAGAGTATAATTTACACATAAATAAATTGTGAACTTATCAATATCTGCTACGGCCGGACAAACTGCATACCTCAAAATCGATTTGTCGGAGAGTAGCTAGTTAAGACTTCTTTGATAGAGTATTTAGAATATTGTTTGCTCCCCCAACTCCTGACCAGCCATTCCTTCTTTCAGTACTCTTTGAAAAAAATCTTCCAATGTATCATTTCCATAGCTTGGTGTTGCCTCAGCATTATATTCCCCAGTCTCAGGATCCCAAATCAACATGCTCTCAGCTGCATAATACCTCCCAATCTTCCCAAACTCGGCCGCATCTTCCAACGAAGGAAATATTTTTACAAGGAAGTCGAGAAATCCAATTGCAAAATCCATTATTTCAATTGGCACCTTGAGAAATTTGGGTTCTTTCCCCACAAGTTTAAACAACATTTCTCCTTGTTCTAATGGTGTCAATGCCTTCCCAGGTCCTCCAATTGGCAAGACCTGATTGATTTTATCCTCTTTCAGTACACAATCAGCAATAAAAGAAGCTAAATCTTGCTCGCTAATCGGCTTGCAAGCACACAACTTTCCATCCCCAAACATCACATAAGGTTTCCCATCTTTCACCAATTCAACTTGACCTCCTAAGCTCTTGAAAAATGCAGTAGGTCTAACAATACTATAAGTAAATCCATTATCTTCTTCAGCTTCTTTCATCAATTCCGCCTCGAATTTTAGCTTAGCTCTTTGAAATTCAAGAAGGGGCTTTTGCACACATATTGCAGACAGCAAAACAAAGTGTGAAGCCCCAAACTTCCTCCCAGCAACAAGACTATTCTTTGTGGCCTCATAATCAATATTCCAAGAATCTTTTACCCCACCATTTCGACTAGCAAGGCAAGACACAACAACATCAATTGAAACCCCTAAACCTTGTACACTTTTCTCCAAAGTCTCCAAATTGGTAACATCAGAAAAACACACATTAGCTCCATTTAACTGTTCCAAGGTATCATCTTTACTATTCTTTCCTTTAATACCACTTTTTGCTCTAGCCATAGCTATAACATTAAAGCCTCTACTGGTTAACTCCTTAACCACAAATTTCCCAATGTACCCAGTTGAACCAACAACCAAAACATTGATATCTTCTGGATTTTTACCTCTGAATGAAATGTTGGGGGTTTCAACAGTAGAGGCAACTGAAGCTATGATGGGTTTAAGCTTTCTTGAACTAACTCTAAAGGGTCTTCCAGATACATTGACAGAAAGAAAAGGAGTTGCATGAGGGACTGTTCTTACCTGAAGATGATTGATGAAATGAGATGAAAAAAGTTGCCTAAAGTTATGATCTTTAGTTGATTGAAGAAGAGTGAGTCCACTGGAAGGAGCAAAAAGAGACATTTTCCTCAACTAGTTCAAGAAACTTGGATGCTGGCCAAGAATTCTTGTGGTCTTAATCAGTAGCATTTCATAGGAAAAATAAGAAAAATTAAATTTTGAGGTGGTTGATGACAATGGAAGTTGAGCTCATCATGCTAGAATTAGAATGATTGGTTGAAATTGGAGGGGAGAACCTGGAGAAATCTTTATCCTGTCCAAAAGCAATAAATCCATTGGATCTTTTATCTTAGGGAAAATGATGTAACTTACATCCATTTCACTGGTTTAAAAGTTGATTATGTAAATACTAATATTATGTATTTTATCAAATTTTGATGCGTCTAAATATAATATGTTCTAGATACATTGTATTCAGGTGAAATCGCATATATCTAGGATACATAACAAATTTTGCTTGCCTCTCTTCCATCTTGCTTTCACTCATTCACTCTCACATGTATCTGGTTTTCCAGATACATGTGAATCACTCTAAATACATACAAATACAAGTATCTAGTGTGTATTTAGTGTATTCACATGTATCTGAGATACATGACAAATCTCGCTCTTATTCCTCCTTATTTTAGTGTATCCAGTAGAAAAAATGTATTTAAGTGTATCTTCCTTAATATATGGTAGAAAACTCTTAATTAATAGTAAGATTTGTAATATTATAAAAGTATAGATAATAATAATAAATATGATAGTAAAATATGTCTAAGTGCTTCTGAAAATGATTTGTTGTTGTCCATCATCCATTTAACAACCCAAAAAGCCTAAAACAAATGGCCCAATACACAGAATTTTACAACCCAAAAGCCTAATAATGGCCCAATCTGAATTTTACTCGTTTCTTACTAAAATTTCCTTAATCAGAAGTGGTTACATGTAAGTTACACGATGAATCGAGAAACTAAATGACAAAAGGACAAAGTTGACTAAAATAATTATGCATAAAGTTGACAAATTAATGTACCACTCCTATAAAACAAACCAAACCTTAAATACTTTATGAGAGATTAAAAACATTAACCTGTAACGATCTTAAAAAATTAAACACAAGAAAATACATACTTAAAAGAATTCATTTTTATTAACTTTTTATAAATTTAAAGAATTAAAACAGTGAAGTGTGTACTTCAAAGAAATTAGTATTTGGAATTTATTGTCATTTTATCGATGATGGCACGTGTTTGATGACGTATCAGGATGGTGAACATCATCTCCTTTTCCCAAATGGACACGCATTTTAGCTTTTCTTTCGTAGCTGAGCAGAAAAATTCTGAGCTTCGATGGACTCATCCTTGTCTTCACAAGAATCAATTCCCGATGATATTGCCCTCAAAATAGCTTCTTCTCTTCAGGTAATCCTATTGTTTTCTTCTATTTTTTCCTTAAAGAGTTGTCGGCAGTTGGTTGTTATGGAAATTTTTCTTTATTCTAATGTTTCCTTTAAAATTACTTGTTGGAGTTCAGATTATCCTTCAAAGGAATTGAATTTATTGTTTTCTGTCTTGGGTTGAAAATGAAAATGGTTTTCTTGATCAAGTTTCTTCATATTTTTTGTTTTTAAAAATTATATTGTGGAATTGAATTTGTTAGAAATTGTTTTCTTGATTTTTTCTACTTTGTTAGAATTAATTGGCTTTCTGATTTCTGGGTTGTGTGTTGTTGATTTTGAGCTATAATTTTGAAGGTAGGTGATCTTTGCTCGTTGGGAAGTTGTTCTCGGTTTTGGTGGGAGCTGTGTGGGTCTGATTATATATGGGAATCTCTTTGTAAAAAAAGATGGCCTGCTCTTGCTCTGGAGATTGAGTCTTATAACAACCAGCCCCATGAGGTTAGTATAAGTAAATGCATATTTGACCCAAAATCTGTCCCATTTTGGTTTGGAAATATCAGTCAGTCACCTTGTATCTTGATGCAAAGAGTGGTCTACCTAAAAATGCAGGAATGGAGAGTCTTTTATATTAGGAAGCACAATGAAATGGCAGGAAAAGCAAAAGGCGTAATTGATTTTGTCAATCGCTGTTTGGCATTTGAGTCTATTGAGGTGGGGCATTATCTGAAAGCAGTAAGAGATCTGGATTCGATCCTTTTTGGGTTTGAAGATGTCTATACATTCTTCCTTAAATCCAAGCACAATGTGCTGCTGAACTTGATTGGTTTGCACTACTGCCTTATCTGGCTTGGTTTGCCGGTAATCAAATACCCTGCTTTTCGTTACGAATTTGTTTCATTACTTTAATGCTTTTCTTACAAATTTGTTAACACAGGTTTTTTCTTTATGTTGTCGGTGAATTAAGTGTTAATACCACTTGAATCTTTTCACATGATGAACTTTGCTGGAAAATAAATGACATATTTTATTTGTGTTGTACTGCTTGAGCTGCCGTAAGAGCTAGTAGATCTTTTAGTTGACTCATATTACCAGAGTCTTTTTGCCGTGGTTTAAAACTTTCTATTGTCCTTCGTGGGAGGTGGAATACTTTCAACTGTGCACTGTAAATAGATTGAGTTTGTATTCTAGCTAGTTGAAGTATCAAAAAGTTAGTAAGTGCCCGTTTGGATTGACTTATTTTAGGTGCTTTTAAGCCAAAATAGCTTTTAAGCAGTTTTGAAGTGTTTGGGTAAAGTTAAAAAGTGCTTATAAGCACTTATTTTAAAGCCAAAATAACAAAAATAAGCCAAAAGCCATAAGTTAGAAATCCTAACTTATGGCTTTTGGCTTATAAGTCATAAGCCAAAAGCCAATCCAAACATGTCAATGGGTGCGTGTCTGAATCTCCAAAAGTAGTGCATTTTTGGAGAATCCAACACGGGCGTGGCATCGAAAGTGAAGAGTACGCACAACTTAGGTCACTCACTTAATGGTTCTTTCTTGTGTTATTCAATGTTTGATTTATTTCTTTTGTACAAATATTGATTCTTCTCCTGATAGACATATTGCATCCTAAAGTGGATTTACATGCTGAAATACAACCTAATTAATATGTTGCCTCCCCCTCTCTCTGCATTTTAGTGGGACTCACCATTTTGGTATACTATTTT
This sequence comes from Solanum acaule, assembly GCA_036250505.1. Classification (NCBI taxonomy): domain Eukaryota; kingdom Viridiplantae; phylum Streptophyta; class Magnoliopsida; order Solanales; family Solanaceae; genus Solanum; species Solanum acaule. The sequence continues at coordinate 26,523 of JAJOOR010008976.1, forward strand.
GAGGATCACAAAACTCCTACCTAGTGCAACTGAAGCTCATTTAGACATTAATATCTATAGCTTATGGTTGTAAGTTAGACAGTGTAAAAATGTGGTCACTGCAGCGAAAATGATTTAATTGGTTAGCAAGAGTCTGGTTTGGTTGTAGCTGCTTCCAGTTAGTGTTTGCCTTGTGAAGTTATGTGTTCTCTCCATCTTCTGTGGATGGTGCAATTGGCACTTATGTCTGTGTTTATCTATATCAGTGATTAAACTTGATCTAGTATCAGGCGTATGGTCTATGTTATGGAGGAAGTCACACTTCCAAGACTTGCAGAATTAGTCTAAGATTAAGCAGGCCCTCTTGGTCATCTGTTGTTGAGCAAAATTCTATTCTCGTGGACTATGAATTGTGTTTCTTTAACCTGGAATTAACTTATTGAAGTTATTTGATGTTCATTCTTATCTACTAGGGCGAATGTGTCATGGAAATCCTAAATAACAGCAATATCTCACAAAGGGAAGTACGTGTACAATGGTGGAAGCTTGGGAGGTGGTTGTTTGGCTTTCGCCTGCGTGATGAATTAATCACGCGTACTGTCTCTTTAGAAGATCTTGCAACAGGGAAGGAGGAAGAAGTTCTTGGGGTACTTCATCGAGGTGCGGTACATGAGGTGATACGAGTTCAGATCTCAGAAGCTAAACCTGAATACACATCCTGGTCATTCCAGAACGTACAAAACGCTAACTAGTAAATATTAGTGTTATCCATCATTTTGTAAATATTTCACCTTAACTCCTACGTATGACGTGAATAATTGTGAACTCCCTTACAATGTATCCTTCTATATTTATGTTGTGAATAATGAAATCTCTCAGGGTAAGGAAGCATGTATTAAATGTAAATTTGATGATAATCGCTTGTAAAAAGCTGCAATACTACATTGTGTGTAATCTTCCGGTCAGTAGTAGTTGATCTTGTGTTTGTTTCTGTTGTTTAGTTTGTTAGAGACAACCAATATGATATAGGTAAAGTGTTCTTAACCCCTCATCACTTAAGACCCTATGATCAGTTTTTCTGCAAGTCAACTGGCAATTTGGTGTCAATGGCAACAATTGAAAGTAGATAGAGGAGTTTCATGATCTATTCTTGTCAATGGCAACAATTGACAGATGTGAAGAAACCATTTGAAACACAAACATCATTTCATCTTTCGAATATCTCTCTTTTTTCAATCAAATCCAGGGTAATTAACATGAAAGGGACACATACATCTTTGGTAAAGTTTTCACACAATTGGGAGATTGAAACTCAACAACTGTTTTATTTTTACAAATACAATATGGATTGAAACAGAAAAAAGAGATAAAATTGATCTAACAGCGATAAACCAAGACACCTCTCATTCTTGGTGGTGGAGAGCGGCAGATGACCATCAATGCAAGAGCTATGACGATCACTACGATTATCTTGAAATTGTCATTACCATCATCTGATTCTGAGAAGCAGCAAGTTTTCCCCATTTGACCCAAATTGATTTCTGTTTTGAACAAACAATGGACTCCAATTTCTAAGGGTGAATTTGCTTTGGTGATATTTGACTTTGATAATTTATATCCATTTGCTTTAACGTGCAAGATTCCATTCCTCTGCAACAGGGGAGGGGAGGGGAGTTGGTTGCTTAATTTAAATTAGACAAATAGTTACAACAGTACGATTTTTAATAATTTATGTTTAGCTGTATCTCTAACTTAAAAGACCTACCAACATACATTGATAATAGCTACTCATATATATATATATATATATATATATAAAATCAAAGCAAAATAAGATTTAAAAAAAAATACTACGTGAGAGCAATAGAAATAAGGAGAAGAGCTTTCTTATTCTTCCAATTGTAATCTACTATCAATTTCCGTCTCAAGTAATTTGCTAAGTCAAGTTTACTAGTGCATATGGACATTGACATCCACCATTTTAATAATTCATTATACTCTCCCCCTGGATATTCATAGGTACCGTGTTTCATTAAAATTTTATTAGTAAAAATTTAGTGGGAAAAAGCCTAATGAAGCAAAAAGAGTACACACATCTCATAAAACGCCTTGAGTGCTACCTCATTAAAAACCTTATTATAAAACTCAATGGAAATTTTTTTGATTAAAGAAACAAAGAGTACAATGCGTATTTTACTTTCTCTAATGAAGACCACGATTCATTAATTCAAGTTTTCACATTCCAGTCTCATATTATCATCTTCTCATGTGTTGAAGTTGATAGGTAATTGGTGAAATCAATTTGCTGGATTATCATTTGAACACACTTGTTGGACATCAATATTACCACTCTTTTGGAGATCAAAATATGTTTTGTTTTGTCTTCTTTTTATGTAGTCACCTTTTAATTGGGCTATACATGCAACATTGTCTTCATATAGGACCATTGGTATTTTTAGTATCACACTTTGGGCAATATCTCACTTTACTTGATTTATTTCATATAAGAATTATGAGCAAGCTTTCAAAAACTTGTAAATGCTTTGGATATTTTGAATCCTTTGAAAATTTTCTTATAAAGTCTGTCAAGTGACAATATCCATTATTATTTAAAGTATGAAATCTTCTGGTGTCTGAACTGGTGTCTGAACTGCATGTCAAATAAGCTTTATACTTATCAAGATGTATCATTTGAGTGATAATATCCATTAATATTTAAGGCATGACATCTCCTGGTATCTCCACTGCAAGTCAAATAAAGCTTTGTCGTAGAACACAAATACTCACAATCTTTTATAATATTGTGCATAATATCATATCAAAGACATCGTCGATGAGATATCATTTTGTATTGATTCATAATGAGACATAACTAATTGAGATCTCATCATTTCATTATTTCCAGGTACCAAAACCTCTCTTGAGGGTCATGAAGTGTTATGACATAGTCACAATTGCTCATATTCTTTTTAAGGGATTATTGCAATTGTAATTGATTGATCTTTCATGTTTCATGCATGTCATAGACGTTATCCTTTAAGAACATTAAATATGAGCTTTTACAATTAAAATATGAGGTAAATTTTAAGTCACCAAATGCTTATACCTGAATTATCTTTTGAATGAAAATTATATATATATATATATATAAGAGAATCCTAGGCTCGCCTACGTGGAGCCCCACAAACCATGATTTCCTTATAATTTATTTATTTTCAAAAATAGTTTTTCCCTCTTCTCAGAAACCTTCACAATTGTCACCACCATATTACAAATTAAGCCTCCATCAAATCCTTCATATGTACATATATCAGCCCCCTTTGAACCTACTTAAGCAATTGATCGCCAGATAGGAATATTAGGCCAAACTTAGTTTAACCAACTGGTACCAAAATGAAATATTGGGCCAAACTATGTGAGTTAGTTGGCTCAGATGTATATATAACATTTATACCTTGAGAATTTTCTTTTTAATTTTGGAATTGTGAATGGTCCTCCTTTAATCCTATGTATACTTGCATTGTTGCATGCATTGATCTACCGTTTCTCCATAATCTTAGTTTACCTTTGGTGATTTGAGTTAATAATTTTTTTTGTCTAGGGGTGGTACAATATAGATTGAAGGTCAATGTCATTTATTAGAGCTTTGAATTGATCTATGAAGTACACATTGTCGGATTTTAAAAGGTGTGAAAGAAAAATGAAGAGTTGCGACTTTCACGAAAAGTTGCAACTTTTATGAAAAGGTGAATTTTATGAAAAGTTGCGACTTTTATGAAGAGTTGCGACTTTTATGAAAGTTGTGACTTTTATGAAAGGTTGTGACCTTTCCGAAGGGTTGTGACCTTTTCGAAGGGTTGTAACTTTTCCAAAGAGTTGTGACATTTCTAATAAGGCACAATAAGCATTTGTTCACCCTACCCTTTGTAAATTTGTGAACTAGTTCGGCACAGATTTACTAGGAGTTTAGTAGCGACTTTATGAAGATTGGGTTTTTGTTTGGGTGACAAATGGAAATGCGTGGAAGATTTTGCGTTGTTGTGTGGGGCTAGATTGTTCAAGTTATGGTTAGTGACTTATGAATGCACAAAGGTATGGACCTAAAATTCTACATGGTTATTGCGAATTTCAAGGGGAGTCAGACGACTCTATGATGGGACTACACACATTGTTATGATGTGTTATATAGACATTTGATGGTGAATAGAGGTTATGAGCTTATAGTATATATCATTACATGAACTTGACTGTGGGGTGATTTAATAGCTATATCTTGATTGGAAGGTACTATAAGATTTGGAATTAGTGCTATCAGCCTTAAGTGGGATCCGTATCTGTCTTGAAATGCTTATCTGGAAAGTGAGGGAGCCATAGTTCAAAATTTTTGGAGGTGACAATGTGTTTGCTAAGAAGACTTTGATACTAGTGACGATTTGAGAGTAAGGTAAATAGTCTAAGTGATTATGATGTTTTGTTAATATTGAGAGTGTGAGCTTCAGTGGAATAATGTGAATAGTATGTGGGCTTGCATCTCCTTTGACTAGATTGACTCGGCAGAGTGTGAGTTTTCAGTGGTTTGATGAGAGTGAGGAGAGCTTTCGAAAGCTCAAGACTTTGATGACTTCGGTTCCTATTTTGACTTTACCCAAGGAGGGTGTGGACTTCACTGTTTATTGTGATACTTCTAAAGTCAGGTAGGTGATGTTCTGATGAAGAAGGGTAAGTTGATTGCCTATGCTTTTAGGCAATTGAAGACCCATGAGAGAAACTACTCTACTTATTATTTAGAGTCAACAGCCGTAGTGTTTGTATTTAAGTTATGTCGACATTATCTGTATGGAGTTCATTATGAGGTTTTCACAGATCATCGGAGCCTTTGGTATATCTTCAGCCAAAGAGATTTGAACTTAAGACAGTGCAGCTGGATTTAGCTGCTGAAGGACTATGACATCACCATCTTATATCATCTTGGGAAGGCCAATGTGGTGGCTGATACTTTGAGTAGGAAACTTCTAGCATGGGAATTCTTGCCGTTATTAGTGTGAAGGAGATACCATTGGCCATATATGATCAGAGGGTAGCTAACAGTCTCGTCTGATTATGGATTTATGAGGAGACGGGTGCTTTGATTGCTTTGATTGCTTTGATTGAGGCTCATTCTTCCTTAGTTGAGAAGATTCGTGAGCACCAGTTTAATGATGAGAAACTATGTCTCATTTGACACAAAGTGATGAGAGGGGAAGCCAAAAAGGTTGTCTTTGATTTTGATGGGGTCTTGCGAATTGGAGGTAGGAATTTTGTATCGAAGGTAGGTGAGTTGGTTAGACTGATTCTTGAGGAGGCCCATTGTTCCTAATATTTTACCCATTCGGGTGCGACGAAGATATATCATGACCTAAGCCAGTATTATTGGTGGTGTAGTATGAAAAGGGATATTGTAGATTTTGTTTCGAGGTGTTTAACTTGCCAATAGGTCACGTGTGAGCACCAGCAGACTGTAGGTATATCTTAGAGGATGCATATTCTTACTTGGAAGTGGTTGCAGATCACTATGGACTTTGTTGTGGGACTACCTACCACCGTGGGTAGTTATGACTCTATTTTGGGCGGTTGTTGATAGGTTGACCAAGTCCACCCATTTCATCCCAATTCGGGTAAAGTATACGGCGGAGAAGTTAGCCGAGCTTTATATCAGTCAGATTGTGCGACTATATGAAGTCCCGGTTTCTATTGTCTTTGATTGAGGTTTGTTGTTCACTTCCCATTCCTGGAAGGCCTTGCAGCATGGTTTGGGTACTCGGTTAGATATGAGTACAACTTTTCATCCTCTGAAAAATGTTCAGTTCGAGCAGACGATTCATATGTTGGAGGATATCCTCCGAGCTTGTATGATTGATTTTGATGCTAGATGGGATCAACATTTTTAGTCTTCAGATGACCCCTATTGTGGCGTTGTATGACAACGATGTAGATCTCTGATATGATGGTTTGATTTAGCTGAGATGGACTCATTCGATACATATTTTCTTAAAGATGCTATGAAGCAGGTTCGTATGATCTAGGATAGACTGTTAATAGCCCAGAGTCGATAAAAGAGTTATGCATATCAGAGATTCGAGCCCTAGCCTTTATGGAGGGTGATCATGCTTGGCTTCGAGTGTCACCCATGAAGGATGTTATGAGGTTCGGAAAGAAAGGCAAGCTTAGCCCTAAATTCATTGGACCCTTTGAGATTTTAAGTCGTGTGAGAAAGATGGCCTATAAGTTGGTCTTGCCACCTAGTTTTTTAGTTGTGCATCCCGTGTTTCAAGTCTCCATGCTTTGGAAGCACGTGTCGAATGAGTCCCATGTATTTTCCCTTGATTCAGTTGAATTGGGTCCAGGCTCATCTTTTCAGGAGGAGCCTACAACCATTTTGGATAGGCAGGTCTGGAAGCTTAGGACCAAATAGATTACTTCAGTGAAGGTACAGTGGAAGCATCGTTCAGTTGATGAGATGACTTGGGAGGCAAAGTCAGATATGCGTGCTAGATATCCTCAACTTTTCGAAGCTCCAGGTACTTTCTTTTGCTTGATGTTCGGGGACGAACATGATTTTTAGTGGTGGATAATGTAATGACTCGGTCGGTCATTTTGGAAAGTTTTATGAATTTACCATTTTGCCCCTCCCAATATCGACCCTGAGTCTTTTATGTTTCAGTTTGAAAAGTTGGTTTTGAACTTTGAGTTAAAGTTGAGAATTTGGTAAGTTTGTGAGTTTTAAAGGCTAAGTTGTTAAGAAAGTGGTTTTTAGGGTCTTTTGGAATTTTGAGTGTCAGAATGGTGTTCCACTGATTTCGTTAGTCCGAAATGTGAAATTTGAGATGTGAGAGTTGTCAGTTTCAATTTCTGAGTCTTTTTGAGGATGTGAGGTCCTAAGTTGTGAAATTGTGGAATTTTAGCCTTTGGGTTGACTTTGATCAACATTTTGGGTTTGGATACTTAGATTGGAATTTCGAGAGTTCTGTTAGATTCAGGGGATGATTTTAGGCATAGGTGAGGCCTTGGTTGATTTTTGAGAGGTTTTGAACTTGTTTTAGACTTTTTAGGAGTGAGTTAGTTTCTTGTGGTTTTCATGATGTCGGTTCAAGGAGACTTTAGATTCGTGTTTTGACAGTTTCATTGAGTCCAAAATATCAATTTTAGTTGATTTGCATATACGATTTGTGTGTACGGAGTTCCGAATAAATTTCGAGGGTCCTTTCGATGATTTTGAGTTTGGCTGATTTCTAGTTTTGGTGCATGATCATGTTGGTAATCGTGATCGTGTAGCATCATCTTGGGGTGCATCACGATTGCGAAAGTCTTGCCGCGATCGCGAAGGTCAACTTTAGTGAGTTGACTGCCTTACTCATCGCGATCGCATGAGTCTGGGTCGTGGTCACGATGAGCATTTGAGACATGGGCAAAAATGTTTTCTAAAATTGGGGTTTCAACTTCATTTCACCATTTTTGAGTTTTGGGAGCTTTGGATGATGATTTGGACCAGCTTTTCGAGGGAAACATTTTTGGTAATGATTCTTAACTCTAAATCTTCAATATGAATTTATGTGTTCAAATCAAGCTTTTGAAATGACTAATTTGGGGTTATCTTCAAGAACCCAAGATTCTTAACCCATGATTTTCATTAATGAGTTTCTAAAGCCTTAAACATCATTTTTTCAAGTATTTTTTTTTTAAAATTCAAACCTCCATTTTGATATTGAGTTTTGAGTTGATTGACCCATTTCTTTACATAATTAGTGCGGGATGTGTTGTTTCCGATGGGTGATTGTGAATACTTGATTATTTTAGATTGTTTGGCTTTGGAAGTAATTCAGAAGGGAAAAGCTCAACTCTTGGAGTGATTGTTGATTGCTTTAACGCAAGTGTTTTCCTAAACCTTGTATTTTAGTTGAATTCTTATGCTTCCTTCGTTGCTTGTGTGTTGGGAGTATTGGGGATGAGGTGAAAGGTTTAATAATTGCCCACTTGATTTATCTAAATAAATGAAGAAGGGTCGAAATGAAAAAGACTCTGTGATGACAATGATGATGCAACTTTCCTTATTGTGCCGTATTGATTGATTGACGAAAGCATGAACGTGAACTTGAATTGTGACATGACACATTTGATGCTTATGCGTAACTTTCTTGATACTTGAGATTGATGTACTTGTTGTGTGTGACTGAACTACTTGACATTGAGATTGACGTACTTGATTTGTTTGATTGTTGAATTGTGACTATTGAGATTAGGAGTATTGGGCCTTGTGAGCCATATATTCTAGAATTGCTAGGTTGGGTTGATTGTTGTGCAGGTTGTAGTTTGAGGAGGTTTGGTTGGAGAGTCAGGGATATTCGTTTTCTAGCTAGTTTCTCTATTTAGTAGGTTGCTTGTTGGTACCCAGCCCTTGCTTCTACACTTGTGTAGCTTCCAAGTCCAGACTCGTGTGATCTTCTTCTTCTTTTGATAGTCAAGGATCGTGAAGGATTGTGATGGGCCTCTTTTCCTTTTTCTTTATGCTTTGTTCTACTTGAGAAACAAAGACTGGGACTTGTATGTATCTTTTGATTTCTATATTTTCATTATTGGCTTGTATACGTAACAACTAGATTTTGGGATAATGTTCAGAATGAATAAGTTTTCCACCTTTTTCTTTTTCTTGTTTTTACTATTTTCCACATTTCTTTCTTTTTGTTCGGATTGAGGGTGACTTGTCTTGATGGTAATAGACAATTGTCATCACGCCCATTTTTGGGTTGTGACATGAAAATGATATACCCTCTTCTCTAAGGGTTTACTCCAAGGGTAAAGAAGTTACGGAAAGGCTATTATGCCACCTAAAAAGCTACTATCACCAATACATGTGTACTTCCATGTGCCTAAGATTTGGCACTAGGCTTTAGGATTATTTCCTAAGATCTTAACCATTTGTACAAAATGTTTCAAGCTCCTGGTGCAAGACGATCAAAAGTCCAGCGGGGTAGGAGTTAAAGAAATCCTTCTTCATCTTGGGCGGCATGTTTCTCCTCCTATGTCGATTGCAGAAGTTCATAGAAACATCACTCATATGATCTGCACAAATCATGCCAAGTACTTGAACAAGTTTGGATTATCTTTGTCCCTCTCTAGGTAATCTCCAGTTATCAAATCTTCGATTCTCTTCTTGATAGCTTTGACATCAAGCTATGGAGTATCCAAAACAAAGTAATTAGCTCAGTTGAACTTGAATAACAAACATTAAAATTGAGAAGTAGAAGTTTATCCCTGAGGATACTTTGAACATCCGTCCCAATTGCTCAATGCATTCCAAGACCAGTTGCTGGTAGCTCAATACTTTACGACTCTTCATAATACGCACAATTGAAGCATCTATAGCATACCGCCTATCTTGTCAACGTCTTCAATTACCTTTTTCTTCTCATCAGCAGGAGGGAGAGGTATCTACAAACCATTACAACAATATATTCACGAGGTCAGTAATGTAGTGCAACAATTCATAGTAGAAAGGCTAACCTTACTCATCATTAATTGTACCTTGATCCTCCTCATTTTGTCAGTGAAATTTGAGTTGAACTCAAAGACATCAGTTAGAGAAATTATTTTGGTGCTTGGCTCCTGTTGAGAATCTTGTAATTCGCACATGAAAGGGAATGAAGAAGCCGAACAACATCATCATCTGATAGGTTTAATTGTGTCATGATTTCTTGATAACTCAATCTATCTGATGCATTAAAGAGTAGCATAGCAGAAGCCTACAAAAAGGAAGAAGTCTCAATCTCTTTTTTTCATTGATAGCGTAATAGAAATGTTTCAAATTAACTAAGCCTATCCGATTTCAAAAAGTAAGCCAACAATCAACCTGATTAGTAGTGACAACGAGCTCAATAGTCTTTGATTCAAATTTTCCATTGTTGCAAGTTCCCAAAGAGTATATCCATGTAAGTTTCCTGTGCTTCGTTTTTGTTTGATAAAAGTCCTTGAATACTTCAACGCACCTAACCTGACAATGCACAACATAAAATAAATCAATGATAGGACATTTGAGAAGAAAAATGATTCTAGCAAAGAAACACGAATCATTCTTTGCCCAAAGAGAAGAACTTCAGCAGGAGGAACAACGGTCAAAACCAAGATAAAATCAACTACATAATGCCAATTAACATATTGATATGATATACCATTTCTGCTGGGAGGTTGAGATCAAAAGACTTGTAGCTAGGCCAGAAGCCAGAAGTCAAGACAGTCACCGTCAAGTCAATTCCTAGATTTGCTATTTGATTATTGCTCAAATACTCCTCAAAGCTAGCTTGATTTTCCCTTGCCAGTGTCAAATCTGTGACCTATAGGAAGAGAAGAAGAAAGTCACCAGAGAACACAGCCTCAAATTCAGCATAATTGATCTGGATAGTTTACCATTCCCTCCATCTTTGATGTGAACTGCCCCCCACACTGCTGCTTCAACTTTGTTAGGATACTTCTCTTATTTTCATCATTGGCACTCATATCAAATAACAACCTCTAGGCTAGCTTTTTCCTTGAAAAAAAAGGAAGTCATAAACTTGTAACATAACAAAGAAGATACTATTCAAGTCGTGGATGAGATACACAGAAGGGATAAATCTACCTATAGAATTCTGCAAACAAGTCCTTATCACTAATATAAGCTAGCAGCTTTACCACCTGCAAGCGAGATCTATTATCAGCTTTCTCCTGCTCCAATAGTTCGAAGAAAAAACAGATGCTCTAGAGGTAATGAAGGGAAAGGGGATCTATAGAGCAAGAGCTCACCTGCTCCAATGTCTCTTCAATGGCTTCATCACTGAATTTCTCACTCCCGCATTTTTTGAGAATGACATCGCAGAATGTGGCAAGAAGTTCAGTGCTTGAGCCACCAGCAACACCTTTGTTGCAGGAAAGTTCGAAAGCTTCTTTAAGTGCCTAAAAAGTGACAAAGGGGACATATATTAGCAATTTAATTTTACCCTAATGCACATACTAGAACAATTAAATTAGACAACTATCCTTTGCTCCAACACATACCTTGTGAAAAAGTGTGCAGTTTTGGAAACAGTTATTCACATATGCCAAATATTTATAATGAAGCTCAATCACTTTCCGAACAAAAACCTAAAAATTCAGAAGTTAGTTAACCGCCGAAAACATATTAAAGGATCAGATAACAGATTTACTAAGGGATTACTTGTTCCTGCAAACCAACCACATCTCTCTTATCTGCCTGTTGAAGAACACTAGTTGATCAGAAAGAATGCAAAACATTGAGCAATTATATTAAATGAATTCACAAAGAAATTCCAGTCTCATCATTTAGAGAATCATCCCTAAAAAGATGAAATGAATTAATTTTGACATTGTTCTAACCAGCAGAAGGGGAAAAGTTAAAATCCATAAAAGAAGGAAATGCGACAAAAAGCACTTGTTGGTTCCCTAAGCAATTGCTCATGCTCTTTCATTAAGATAAGTACAGAATTTAATGGGGGGTTCTGCTTTAAAGAAACGTTTACCATCTCTTTGAAGTAACATTCCCAACCACCAAATTATCAATGATCATGTACTGAAGGACAAATGAAGTAAATGAAACAAAACAATCATTGAGATGGAAGTCAAACTTTGTGACTTCATGCTTTTGATACAAAAGAGAAGATATGATGTTAACAAGAAATCTCTATCCAAAACTCATCAAAAGCACAAATTGGAAATTAAAAAAACAGAATAGCAATATGCTATGAACAAGGGTTGTGGTGGAGTGGTAAGTACCGCCTAATCAGGTCTCCAATTCGAGTTCTCTTGATTATGGAGTTGCATTTATAAAGGAGCGCTTTAACCACAGTGTGAGACATCCTGGCGCGAATCTGGATTACTTGATCCCCAATGCGGGTACTGAACACCGGGTGGGAAACCAAAAAAATAAATAGCAAAATGCTCTAATCAGTAATAAATAGCTAGTCTCACAAACTGACAACTCAAGATGTGATAGACAATATATTCTAGCAGTCATCTCCCCTTTTCAAGGGATTACTGTTCTTTGAGAAAGGTCCCTGAACTTGTTGCCACTTACTTCAGTCACTTTTTACTTGATGTATTGTGAAGCAGCATGAGCTTTCTAATGAATGGAATTTCCCTTTCTTTAATATTTATATCGAGAATTTTCTAGGGACAATCCCCCCACCCACCCCAACCCTAATGGTATTAATCCTCCTTCTTCTTCTTCATGCCTCTCAACAACTTTAACCCAGAAAACTAGTCTAGAACCATCAGGGACAACATCAAGCATGTACAATCCCATTGCCTATAGCCCTATCATTTGTTATGAAAGATGGATGAATTTTTCCCTTAGAATTCATCAAATAACGAATGATCAAGTTGCTAGGCTCACAATTTAATCCCTTGCATTCAATAATTCCCTAAACCATGTTGTCATATATACCATTGTGACGCAGGACAATGGACACTGTCACCTTACTCTGAGAGTTCCATTTCCAACATTTTGAAGTCTCCACCCATTCACCACCATAATTACCACTATATTCAGAAAATGACATAATAAACCAGTAATGGTCGATGCTACAACTCACTACTTGATAATTTTAAAATACTAGTAAAAGGAAAACCACGGGGATAGATCACTTACAGGTCAGATGAGCTACTGAAATGGTGAAATGTAACAACAAAACATCGTTGGAAATACAAGTAATGGATGAAATATTTCGAGCTTCTACAACAATGAGGAACTACAATGGCTGATCTTGAGGAGGTTTTCGTCATGTGGAGTAATTTTCCAGTGAAAGCCTCAATTTTTGGCCAGAAAACGAGCTGGAAGACAGAAAATCGGCAAGGAGGGAGAGTTTTGGAGGGAAAGAAACGAATTTGGGCTAATCCATCGGTTGCCCCCTAAAGTTGGCATCAATTTTCACTTAGACATCTTAACTAGGGTTTTTTCATTTTAGACACCTCATGTAAGATCCTGATATGTTATTTTGACACTTTTTTTACATTCAGCAAAAATATGATGGTGAGTGTGTTCCACTCGCGGATGATGTGTAAAGTGTCAAATTAAATGAGGACACTTATCATTTTGTTCAAAATAATTCTTAAATTATAAACTATCAATTATCAAAAAAAAGATGGCCAATGGATCGATGACATGTGGCATTTTTTTTCAAATAATAACAAAAAAAAGGATTAAATCACCTTAAAAAATCTTTAGGAGAAGCATCTCCCACCCCACCCATAATCTTCTCCAACGTTGGAGAAACAAGTACAGTAGCACACACCCCTTAATCTTCTATCATATACTCGAAATTCTCTATCTCTTTTACTTAAATATTGTTCAATCCTTCTATGGTATAACTTTAGTGAACTTGTGCAACTCAATTTTTTTCAAATAAATGCAGCTCCACAAATTTTATTGCTAAAAGAAAATTCTACAGATTTTATTGCTAAAAAAAATAAAATCTAAGATCCAATGAACTTTTAAAATACAAATGTGTATGTGTTCATATCACATTGTTAAGTTTCTTTTAATGGGATTATCTCATTTTGTTAGTGACTTTTTATTCATCCCCAACTTTTCATTTTTTTTCTTCAAATTTCAGTCTTTTTTTCTCAAATTAAATTGTGGAAGAAGGGCATCATCCTTGGGAAATCTTGGGGAAAGCTCCGTTTGGAATTAGATTCCTCATTTGTGGCACCATTGAATATATTTCACCATGGAAGAAGTTCAAGTTTGAGAAAATGGTGGTTGAAAAAATGGGGAAGAAGAAGCAATTATAAAATAAAAATTGGCTAAAAAAGAGTCTGACGCGCGGTTAATGAGTGGGTCACACTCACTATGCCATATCAGCAAAAAGTGTCAAAATGACATATCAAGACTTTACATGAGATGTCTAAAATGAACAAAGTCTAGTTCAGGTGTCTAAGTGAAAGTTGACGCCAATTTTAAGGGGCCACCGATGGGTTAAGCCAACAGATTTTGTGAATTTTTAAAAAAATTCTAAATAGGGATATAAAATATTTATATAAAGTGGTTAGTGTATTTTCTAAAACTTTGGTGGTAGGGGGCTATTTAGTATTTTTGAAGACTTGGGAGCTAGAGTAGATATCTTTTAAGCTTAAAGTATTGATGTCATAAATGTTGTGTTAAAATATTAAATTAAGATGATCCGACACTTGAACACAAGTAACTTCGCATATTAAAGTCACAAAAACTTCTAGTTTGACAAGTTCCAAGTCAACTAAAAGTGTATAAACGCCAAATAAAAAAGAAACAAATTTCTCAAGACCAAAGAATTTGAAAAGGATAGATTGTACAAACCTTTTTGTTGCTAGCAGCATCTTCAGCCTGTTTTACCAAAGCTGTACCTTCAGCAGTAACATGCCGCATTCAGATTAAAAAGAAGGATATGTGAAGTAACTTATAGGCATACAATCGAGAATATGAGGTCATGAGATCACAAACCTGCTTTAAAATAATGGCCACAGGGTCTAAGCCTCGAGGAATCTTAGAAAAGAGCCTATACAGCCTTGATAAATCTTCAACCTAATAAAATAATCATGATTGTGTCAATTACTGCAAAAAATAATAATATCAGAAACGTGGTCTTTAAGATGCTGTTAATTACCTTATCATCTCTTAGTAACGCGTGGAATCCAGAGTGCTCCTTCTCAAGAAGTTGAGTGGCATACACAGACAACAACTCATGCAACACTTTCTGTAGAAAGGTGAGAGTAGTAAAGTTGCAGCTAATTTAAAGTTGATAGGCTAGATCCAGCAAAAAGAAGATGTGAACAAAAAAAACTGATAGCAACATCCTACATTTTGAAGGCTAAAGTTCCAGTAAAGAAAAAAGATTAAGATCTAGAATGAACCTCAAGCAACTTTGTCTCGCTGCTTGAATGGAGATAATGAGAGACCCTATCCTTCTCATGTTTCAAGCACTGCTCGGACTAAAGGAACATTGACATGATTATGTAGGTTAACATATGGACATTAACCAGAAAAGGGACAGAGAGAAGAAGAAACAGGACAAGAATGGCAGAATCAAGGGGTTGCATACGCGGTTTACTAACTTTCACCATATAATCTGGACATGAATCTTTGAGGATCCAGTTAGAAGCTTTGCAAGAATAATAGGCCGCAGTGTCCTGGAGCATTGCAGCTTCAAAATCGTTCTCATAATAATCCATTGACCCCATTCCAATTTCAACAAATATATCTAGCACATTTTTTAGTAGAGCTCTGTCAATTTGCTCTCCCTCATGCTTTTGATCAATCTGGATAGAGGAATGTTATTGCTCGATAAAAAGATAAAAGGAAATGGTAGTAAGAACTCAAAGCAAGACAAAAGGGATACCAGAGATATAACAGCATCCCTGACTTTTCCATTCAACTCTTGGTAGACCTGAAATAGAAAACAGTTGCCAGTAAGATTTTACCTCTTTTATGTGATACTCTTTTTTTTTAGTAAGTCCCCAAAAAAGGGACGTCTTGCCATATTTGGTAACAATTTAACTTCAAATTTCTTGTTTTACTTTATAGCCACAAAGTTTCTATAGCTTACTTTATACCACAAGTTTCAAAATTCTCTCTTTTTTTCTCTTAAACTCCGTGCCCAATCAAACACCTTCACATAATTGGGATGGGGGGACTAAATGGTAATGTCTTTTCGTAAAAGGACGTGGAAGCAGTTGAGTATACTGTCAAACTGAAAAACAAATTCTAGAAGAGGCAAAACCCAGAAAACAAAATTAAAAAAATCAATATAGAAGCCATGAGCTGAACTCAGTACTTTAACCAAGGATTTTAATAGATGACCATAGAAACAAAACTTTGATTAAAAGAGAAAGAGAAGGAGAACCATAAATTACCTGATCATGGAAACAAGTTAGTACAACTTCATTATGCCTCGGCAGAGCTATCCGGGAAATGAAATAGCGGTCAAGATACTGGAAGAATCTTGACAAGCATCTGACCATGACCTTATGATTTGACCACCTTTTAACCAGTTCTTGCAACATGAACTAGTCATGTTTTTTTCTCAAAGAAGGCAATACCTATTTTGAAATTGAATTGCAGTGTGAAATTTAGAGAAGGTAGAATTATTTGGAGAAACAAAACTAAGTAAAAAAACTTTAAGCCAAATTTGAGTTTTCATCATTTTAAACTCCTAAGCAAAAATTGCATGCCTAAAATAACATACAAAATAATCCATGAAATTTAGCTGCATTTTGAAACTTCTATCCACTTTCCCCGTATCCTTTTCTTAATATTCCATGGGATGAAGAAGCCGCAAGAGTAGCCTTTCTAAATTTGAATCTTATAACAGTAGGAATAAAACTAAAAGATAAACATTCAGATCCCAAAAAAATGTTGATACTTGCACATGGATCCTTATTAAATAAAATCATACAGGCCACAAAGTAAAATCACAAAGGGAACCAAGGAAACTACCCATCCTAAGCCCTCTTTGTTTACATGGCTAAAATTGAAATATAAAATAGCAACAAAGGGCTCATCAGACTAATGATTTTCTGTTTTTTTATTAAGAAATCATTTTTATAAGTTCCAAACATTCCAAAATGATACATAGAGAGCAAACAATCAAGAATGGTACATGGATATAACAAACATCAAAGAAAAATTAAGAATAATACTTCCTCAATTCTTTTTTTTTCTTGTTTTATTGTAGTACCTTGTTTAATTTCAACTAAAGTGAAATGTGAATGTAAACTGCAGTTACCCTTACCGTTGTTGTGATATATTCTTCAAGAGTACAATAATGAGCAGCATAGACTACCTACATTGAGCCGAAATGAAAACACTAAGTAATTACCTCATCCGCTATTGATATTTACTTGCCAACAAATCATCTAAGCTCATGATTCATAACAAAATAACTCACGGGTAATTACTCAATATTCATGTGAGCTTACTTTTTATTCATGTTTATTGCTCGGTGAAAAGGAATTCTACTCTTAAGTTTTATTTAGGGATTGATTCAACAATTTTTTTGCAAGCTCTTAACGTCCTTTACCTCGAAAAGGGGCACTTTTCAGGAAACTGCAGTTATTGGATTAGTACCCATATGGTAACAACATTTTGGTGGCATGAGACATGCTGTCTTGTATCATATGATACATCTCTAAGCACATTCAACGTAATTGATTGAATCCTCAGACTTGGTTCCCGAAGACCTTGACTTGATAGGAATTCCACAAGAACTAAGTTTCACCAAGTTATTCGTAGGACCTAGATAAACTAGAGTTACCAAAATTGCACACCTAGCCCTAAAAGACATGAACTTTTAAAATCTTTTCAGGGTTTCATCAAAACAGGAAACCGTATAGAACATTTTCCAATAAATGTATATAAATTACTAAGTAAATAAAACTGAGAATACCAAAAGAAAATATACATCAAAGACACTGAAAAGCTTAGTTGCTCAGATCCTTCAAAAATACACTATATTACATGAATGTCGCCAGTTGCAACAAATAATGAACCAAAAATTAAACTCAAACCCTACCAGTAATGAACATTAAACATCCACTATACTTAATTTTAAAAGGACAAAACACTCATGCTCAGAATCAACTATAGAGAAATAAAAAACAACATAAAACTAGTCCATCAATCACAGATCTGAAGATCACAAAATCAACCACAACAAAACAACACAATTTCAATAGCTACTGGAAACATAATCAATAACAGGATCAATCCAAAGCAAAGGAAGAAGCAATTAAACCAAAACCACCACATCAACTATGTATAATAGGTATATACATACGTGGGAACAGTGTACATCGAATCGGAGCTCATAATTTAACCGGAAAATATACATGTGATGTCACCAGAAAGCGAAGGAATTTGCCGAAAGGGTGATCAGAGAGTCTAGATCCGATGAGGGCACAAGATGGAGCTGCCAAGAACCATCGATAACAAGAAGAGAATCAGGTGAGATGTGAATCTTTCTTTCCCCTTTTATGTGTTTTTCCTTTTTTCCTCGAGTGGGGGGGGGGGGGGGGGGGGGGGGGGGGGGGGGGGGGGGGGGGGGGGGGGGGGGGGGGGGGGGGG